>BGPR01002934.1:30137-49899 GCA_013235015.1 Araneus ventricosus
CGCACACAGGTACGAGAGAGGTACGCACACAGGTCAGAAAAGTCGTCCTGTGTACAGATTTCGTCAAAAATTTTGTACACACCAAGAATATTGGTGTAAAAACTACATACCAAATTTTTATCCAACTAACTCGTTGCGCTTGTTAGCTATCGTATTCATATAAGCACAGACGTAAATCTAAAAATGTTTTTTTTTTCGGTTTCGGGATATTATATAAAAAAAGTGGAGATCCATCAACATCTTTAAGTGAAATTTTTTGACAATTACAGCACGTTCTCTGTATGCTTCGTAAAGGAGCAATGTCGGCGTACAGTGGTTCAGTTTCGTTTTTTAGCGAGACAAACCTCATTGTATCTATACTTATAAAAGGCAATGAATGTGTGCGTGGATGTCCAGACGAATCTATCGCACTTACAGCTTTGAAATTTGGCACACAGGTAGGCTTAATGGTGACTCAATGCACCTCGAAGCCGGAATTTTAAAATTTAATCTAGAAAATTTTTTATTGTTTTGATTGATTTTTCGCACTAATTTCTCAATAGAATGATTTTGAATAATTGTACGAAAAAAATTGACACGCCATCGAAAAGAGCAGACGATTTCCGTTCTAATGAAGTTAGTTTTGAATTTTTAACGCAATTTACTGAATTTTGAGAAATTTTTAAAAAATAGTCAGTTTTGCCATCGAAATTTTATTTCTTTTTTAAATTTGCTGCGTCCAACGTACTAATAACACTATTATTTTCAATTTGTTTCAGCTTATAACTGCAACGGTTCTGTCGAATTTAAAACAAGAACGGTTAAAATATATTTCCCCGTTTTTTTAATTAATTTTTTCCCTGGTCAGTTTTGAAAGATATTTTTACTCTACCGGAGCGTTGCGGAAAATTTCATTGGCTGAAGGGGCAGAGCGCAGGTGACGTAATAACCTTGAATGACTTCGATTATTATTTTCGGATTCGATTTTATATTTTGCTTTTTATATAATAATCATTTTCACGTTGCAATTTTTTAATATTGTTTCGGATTAACGTACTCTGTATTGCTTTTCTACAGGTGGAATGTCAGTATCGCGAAGAAAAATAAGCGGGAAAATCAATAATGTTTATCTTTTGTTTTCAGAACTTTTTCATGTCATTGTCGGCGGTTTTTTTTTTTTTTTATTTTTTATTTCGTGGAAATCCTGATTTCGCGGGCAACGCCGTGCGCGTGCAGCTAATCAAAACTAAAAACAGCAGAACCTTGAAATTTGCACAGTTGAAGGAAATGGACTTCGGTTATCTCCCATGAAATTTCGCAACATTCCGTTGGATATTTTTTGATTTGTTACAATTTTTTAAAATTCTTCTCCGTTGTTCTCTATGGAAGAATCTGTCGCAATCTACGCAAAAGCTAAAAAAAGCTGGAAAAATATTAAAAAACTCTAGAAAATTTTACAGGAGGAAACAGTCTAAAAATAAGGATTATTGAATTTTAGTAAAGTCTGATGAGTATTTTTACTTTCTCGTATACGAAGTATACAAAGAGAAAGTATTCTCTCGAGATTTTGACGAATCTCCAAGTTTTAGACCTCCCTGAGTCCGAAAAACACAATTTTGGAATTATGTCTGTCTGTGTGTATGTGTGTGTGTGTATCTGTGAACACGATAACTCGAAAACTATTGGAGATACAGGGATGAAATTTGGTATGTGAACTTGACACATAATTTGCAGGTTTCTGTCAAAGTTTGGACAAAATCCGTCCAAGGGAAGTCTGTCTATCTGTCTGCCCGCGGTCATGTGAACACTATAAATCAAAAACTTGAATAGCTAGATGAATAAAATTTGGTACACAGTTTTATCATCATGAATGTAGGTCCGTATAAACTTTTGGGACAAATCCGTCAAAGGATTGACTGTCTGTCGGTCTGTATAAGCGCATCTCCAAAGAATCCGCTATCTCCACACGCATGCGTATTGGACGCAATCTTCTGTGCACGATATTTATTGACTCCCGCTTGGCGCTTTTTTTTCATCCGATTCTCCGTGCGCATGCGTACTTGGTAGCAATCTGTGCACGCGGAAGGATTGCCCTTGAGACAAGAAAGAGTAGAAATCGGTACGCATTTAATCGGAACGCATCTCTTCGAATTTGATTTTTTACCTAAATATTTTCTAATAGTCATTGGATCCTGGGTTACAATAGGTTCGAATTTTTTTATCCACGCGGGGGGAGGAGAAACAGCACCTTTTTCGAGAAGTATACGAGAAAGTTTAGGGGAGACCACTCCCGCTGGTTTTTATTTCAAACAGTTCAAATATTTGCCTATTAACAATACTTTGGGGGATAAATACCAATGCCTAACACGAAGGTTGAAAAGTGAAAGAATTTCAGGAGTATAATATAAATGTTATATGAATAACATCAAATCTTCAAATAAATTACACAAAAACTATATTAGAATAACTTCTCATTAGTCATTAAAAATTTTCTTTTTTTGTCGCGTTAACATCTCAACCATCTTTGTTTCAGACTTATCCAAAATGAACGAATTTTTCGTTTAATTTCGTTATTCATCTCCTCTGAACATTATGTTGTACTGTATTTCATCGTAACATGCTGTATGAGTCTTCCTTCGAATATTTCTCAAAAGAATAGCTTATTTTTATTTTTTTAAAGAGACAACTTTTGAGCAGAACTCGCTGAGAGACTGTAAAGAAAGTAAAATTCCAAATTATACCGCGTATAAACGCAGCTAAATTTTGACTTTGTCTCAAAGGTCAATAATTTATTATCCAACAGAATTTTCAACCTGCAAACGCGTACAAAAAAGATGCAGTTCAAAATATTAAATATTTAAAGAAAAAAAAATGTCAATTTTTTAAAGCCTATTATTGCTCCAACTTTCACGGAAAATAATAAATACATCGAATAAAGCTGAAACGATATGAAATATCGAACACGCCTTTTTCTTCCATATTGACAGTAAAAACATGTATAAAATAAAAATAAATTCCTTAAAATGATTTTTTCTATAACGAGAACTCAGGTACAATAACTCCGAGCAATTTGGAAACTTTTCACTTTGATGACGTAATAGGGGGAAATACCGAATAATTAGCGCCGAATTTGTGATGATTTATCATCTCTGGAATATAAACATTTATTTAAAGCACGATTGAGGGTGATCTCATGATCTCAGATTTTGGGGTTTTAGCGCGCTAGATGAACAATCTGAACCACTGTGCGGCGGTCGCCCCACGACACTTCTTTAGGAACCAGCGGGAGTGTCCTCCCCTAAACTTTCTCGTATACTTCCCCAAAAAAGGTGCCGTTTCCCCTTCCCCCGCGTGGCTGAAAATCTTCGAACCTACTGTTATCCAGAATCCAATGACTATCGGAAGGTTTTTCATTATAGTGATTGAAAAATATCTAGGTAAAGAATCAAATTCAAAGGGATGCGTACCGATTTTCCGCTCTTATCGGCTCAAGGACAAACTGACGTAATTAGCTCCATAGCTTTCGCGTGCACAGAAGATTGCTTCCATTACGCATGCGCGTGGAGATAGCGGATTCTTTTCAACAGTAAATTATACAGACCGTCAGACAGTCGACCCTTTGACGGATTTGGCCCAAATTTTATACGGACCTAAATTCATGAGGATAAAACTGTGTACCAAATTTTATCCATCTAGCTATTCAAGTTTTTGAGTTGTAGTGTTCGCATGACCGCGGACAGACAGACAGGCAGACTTCCCGTAGACGGATTTTGTCCAAAATTTGATATAAACCTACAAATTATGAGTGAAGATCACATACCAAATTTCATCTCCGTAGCTCTAATAGTTTTCGAGTCATCGTGTTCACAGACAGACACACAATTCCAAAATTGTGTTTTTCGGACTCAGGGAGGTCTAAAACGTGGAGATTCGTCAAAATCTCGAGTTCGAATTTTTTGACGATTACAATACTTTCTCTTTGTATACTTCGTATACGAGAAAGTAAAAAATGAAATTTTTGTTTTATTTTAGCTACATAAAACTAGGAATTATGAAAACAACGGTGTCCTGAAAAGCTAGGTAATTTTATAACTAAATTTTAAAATTTTGTTGACTACTCCGGAGTACTTTTAGGAGTCTATAAATTTTTTGGCCCCCCCCCCCGAACTTTTGCCACCCAATAGTCGCAACTGTGAAGGAGAAAGTAAAAGTCCCCAGTAATGAATATTTGCATGTTTATTACAATTATTTTTTCCCTTGAAACAGTTATATTTTTGGTAAATGAATGATTAACATCATAAGGACTGACTTATTTTTAAAGCTACGGTATTTAGGACGAGTTAACTCGGGTTAAGCCCTTAAGCGGTTTATAGTTTCATTTTCTCTAACATTAACGAGCTTAAAAAAACTTCATACACAATTACAATATAAATATTGAAAGTTTATAAATTTATTCCAGTTTCAATTTCCTTTTATTGCACTTTGCAAATTCAGTTTTCATAAATCTTTTGAAATGTTTATGAAATGATAGAATAAAGTAATTAGATAGTTACTAATTCATACTGTCGATACAGTTGTATGTATCGACAATATGAATTAGTAACCATCGTGACTTTTAGATATTTTGGGAAATGTTTTCCCGTGTTAATATTGTATTTTCAGGGTGATAATGATGCATTTGTTTAACGAATTTGAGGTATAATTTTTTCTGTGAGATCACGCAATCATAAAAAATGGTTACAGAACATTTTTTTGTCTTTCATTGATTAATAATGATTAGAATTCTTTTTTTGGAAACCATTTGAAAATTGATGGCTCATAAAATAGCTTTTTACCTTATACGAAATATTTAAAGAGGAAGTGTTCTAATCATCAAAAATCCGATTTTGAATGCAACTATATGCTTTAGACATCCTTGAATTCTAAATAACGTTTTTGGAATTATGTTTACCGATCGGTCCATCTGTGAACACAATAACTCAAAAACGCAATGAGCTAGAAGAATAAATTATTTAGAATCTTTATTCCTAAATTCTAAATATATTAAATAATTATTGACGAAATTATAATTTTTTTTCCTGCGAGATCACGCAATCATTCAAAAATGGTTACAGAACATTTTTTGTCTTTCATTGATTTAAAATGATTAGAATTGTTTTTGTGGAAACCATTTGGAAATTGATGGATCATAAAATAACTTTTTACCTTATACGAAATATTTAAAGAGGAAGTGTTCTAATCATCAAAAATTCGATTTTGAATGGAACTATATGCTTTAGACTTCCTTGAACCCTAAATAACGTTTTTGGAATTATGTTTGTCGATCGGTCCATCTGTGAACACAATAACTCAAAAACACAATGCTAGAAGAATGAAATTAGTTAGATTCTTTATTCCTAAATTCTAAATATATTAATTTTTGACGAAATTCGTCAGAAGGAAGTCTGCCCGTCCGTGTACACGTGAAAACGATAATTCAAAAACGCAGTGGATAAATTTGACATATGGTTTTCTGACTATAATGGCTAGAAGTGTATAACATTTAGACCACATCCATCGCAGTTGACTGTCATTTTATACGTTTATGATCGAGGTAACTCGCAACAAGCTAGATGTCTGGTGAACATTTCGTTATGCGATCATTACTACCATGTTATGTCTCTATGCGGAGACCTTATCACTAGGCCACCGGGGCCCAATTGTAAATCAGGATCGAGTTTTGGACGAAATTGCTTTACGGAAGAAGATACTTCTTCAAACTGCATACTCGATTGTCTTCACTATACGCTAAATCTAAGAAGACAAAGTTGTCAAGAAAAGAGAATACTCCGGTTTGTTTGGATTAATAGCGCAAAAGTATGTCCTAGTGAAAAGATAAGTTGATCAAAATTGTAAAGCATTGGCTTTTTATGAAGGGATTTTTATTAGAAAAGCAGCTGTAAAGAAGAGAAATGAAACATACGGAACAATCAAGACATGACAAAATTCTCATTATATCAATGAACCTTTAATCTTAATTTCGAGGTTGCACCTTCCTCCTTTAGATAGAATTTTTTTTAATTTTGCGCTGTTACAATTTTCAGATTGGATTATCTTTTCTTTTTGGATCGTTTTAAATGCTTTTAAATAACAATATTCTTCCGATCATTTCATGGATTTTCGAATTATTAACCCTCTAAGCGTTTTGCACGTATTTTTCCGTTTCTCATATTGAGTTCAAAAGTATATAATTCATGTTTATATGTATAAGTTCTTAAACTACCACGGATAAAATATTTGTAAGATTTCAGAGACTTAATTAAACTTTAAAGTAAGTACATCAAAATATCTAAATGCTCAGAGTTTAAAGAACTTTCAGGACTAGCCTGGAGAGTTCGGAATTTTTATTGTTTGTCCCGGTTTGAAGAAATATTCCTGATTTGTCCCGAATATGAGCTAAATGCCCCGAATTTTGTTTATAAGTGAATATCTCATATTAGAAAAAAAACAACGACATTTAACTTTGAATAATTGAGTTAAAATCTAAAGATAATTGTTATCCCAATTTTTACTCTACACAGAATGTGATTGAGAGTTTGTTTGGATAAAGAGAGAGTGGAGTTTGTTCTGAAGTGATCAGACGTCTCTGATTAACTGAAACAGTCTCGATTTTTGAGTACGACTTTAAATCAAGTGCATCAAAATAGCTAAATGCTCAGAGTTTAAAGAACTTCCCGGACTAGCCTGGAGAGTTCGGAATTTTTGTTGTTTGTCCCGGTTTGAAGAAATATTCCCGATTTGTCCCGAATATGAGCTAAATGTCCCGGGTTGTTCCGAATTTTGTTTATAAGTGAATATCTCATATTAGAAAAAAAACATTAACGACATTTAACTTTGAAAAATTGAGTTAAAATCTAAAGATAATTGTTATCCCAATTTTTACTCTACACAGAATGTGATTGAGAATTTGTTTGGATAAAGAGAGTGGAGTTTGTTCTGAAGTGATCAGACGTCTCTGATAAACTCGAACAGTCTCCATTTTCGACTATTTTTATTTGAAATCACTATTCCCGTATTCGTTGTTTATTTAACAGTAAATAGTTCATATTCACTGGAGTAATCGGAATTTAAGCAGTACCGGAATGTTCTGCATTGGTGGTATTGGGGAGGGGGGGGGGGGGGGGGGACCCACAAGGGAATAGGTGATAGGAAAGATGAGCAACGGAGTAGTTCGCAATATTTTTTTTGCATTTAAAATGTATAATTATTTTATCTATGTATCGAAAGCGTGACATAATGGAATGTCAGCAAAGAAGCAATGCATATTTTAGAGCCATTGTTTTATATTTGATCAAACATTAACAGAATGGACACTGTAGTTCAAGACTTGATTATAATGAAAAGGTTCAATAGTAACTTTTTAAAATTCATGTTAACTTCTAGTTGTGCTAAAATTAAGTAATTTCAACTTAAAATCATGACATGGGTAACTATCTATCGTCGCTTAACAAGCAACACCACCTGTCTCAATTTTTCAAAGTTTCCGAAAAAGAAAAAACTGAATTTTTCGCACCCAATAACGAACATTTCTGAATTTTTTTAACATCTGGTATGTACATGAGAACACATGTTCCTACTAAAAATATTTATTGGTTGCGAAAAATTGAGGTTTTTCTTCCTCTTTGAAATTTCAAAAAATTGAGATCGATGGTGGTGCTTATTAAGCTACGGTATAGAAAATATCATGGGTTTTCAGAATCAAAACAAAAAATACCAAATACCAATAAACAAATGTTCTTACTTTCCTAAATTTTTCTTTTTCTTTAGTCTTTACTTATTGTTTAGCAACGGATTTGGAAACCCTCCGCGCTTTTGCGCATGCGCCGGGTGGAGTTTTTTTCATCAAAATAGGGGGAAAGTGAAGAATGGAAGGGTGATGTTTACATTTACTGAGCGTGATCTAACAAAGAACTCCGGAAATATGCTCGTATGACTCATTTCCTGACACCCCTTTCCGGTGTAAAATCGTCCAAAAGTGGTAGTCTCGGAATCCGTTGCTGAAGTATGCTTCTTACTTTTTTATAATCTTTACTTCTTACTTTTATTAATTTGAAATACCAATCATATTTTCAAGGGTATGGATTAGACAAAGATCGTGCTGTTTAAGGAAGCATGTTACAATTCTTTCTGATTTATTTCTCGTAAAAAAAGTAATGCTTAAAAGGGTAACTTGACTCCACTGCTCCTGTCCATATTAATAAAAATGTTTAACTAGATTTTATTTTTATAAAATCTATTCTTCATAATCTATTATTCATTATAAATCTATTCTTTTTAAAAATCTACTACGCATAGAATGAACACCCAAAAATGACCAACATGCTTGAATCAGCTTTGAATGAAAAATAGTACAGCTCATAACAAAATATATTTCTGCTTCTTTATATCTACCTGATTTTATCAATTTTTAATGTTAACTATTACTTTTTAAGAATTTTTATTTACTTATTTATTTATTGGAGTTCAACCTATACATTTTTTTATCTACATTAATTTTTTAATTGGGTTTTTCAAAAATGCTTCGCAGAATCCACACCAGAATGCAACTCTTCTACACGGATGTCTCACTCTAAGTCCAAGGTGTCGAACCAAAATATTCGCCAGTGACCAATTACTATTCATGTTATATCGACACACAATTTTCCCCACCAAAAGCAGCGAATAGTTTTGGAGCCGATAATAAAATAATATTTACCACGCCATTATGTTCTACTACTGTTGCGGGATGTTTCCATCTTCGGGAGTGCTTATCGGCGCGACCAGGTATTTTCACTTATGGAAAGGAAGTAGGTATCCTGTCAGATACTGAATTACTTGGGTCAGTTTTGAAAGTAATCACTGCTGACAAGATATCCTCCGAAGTAGGAAATATGGTGATAGGCTCTCGGCTTTGGGACCGGAGGGTTCAGAGTTCCGCTAAAGATCCGCCGTATATGTGCTGCCTGTTGCACGTTAAATCAGGCGTCATCAAACGACTTTCCGCTAGTGTGGTGCGGAAGTTTGGAGACGAAATGCCAGCTCAAGTGCCGTCGTCGTCATCTGACCGCGGTTCAAAATTACGAGATTCGTCACAAAAAAGGCCTCGTGTTACTTCAAAACGGGACATTAATATAACTAAACTAAAACAAGTGACCAAAATGAAACTTTCGACTTTCTTGTATACTACGCATACAAAAAAAAAGAAAAAAATCGACGGGAGGCTGTCTCTTCGAAACGGCCGCTGGGATTGAGGGGCGTAGACTTACTTACCTTACTCAACTGTGACTAAGGTAGCTAGCTCTATGTGACTATTAACTCTATAGTCTATAGTGACTATTAGTCCAGCGTGACTATGTGACTCTATCTATGTAACATTCTTCGTGATTTTCACCAACTTTGCAATTCGACTGTGACAAACTGTAATTACAAATTCTAAAATTATTTTTGCAATTTTCAATCTCTACGTTTCTCTGTTAAAAGAATCTAAAACCAACTCTCCATGTTATTTGGTTGCGGAGCTATAAGAGTTTAACTTTAGGACGAAATTCGACGTAATTCAACAATTCTTGAGTAATATTTCGCGCGATCGATGAATGAATTGCCTAAGTCTGCGTGCGCGCGCATCGGTCGCTCTGACGGGGGAGAATAGGGGGATCGAAGAGCTACGGTAGCGCACTTTAGAGCCTACGTGAATGACGTTCGTAATTTTTCGATCAAAATGGGTGGAAACCAGCGGGAGTGGTCTCCCCGAAACATTCTCTTATACTTCCCCCCAAAAAAGGTGCCGTTTCCCGTCTCCCCGCTTGGATAAAAAAAAATTCGAACCTACTGTAACCCAGAATCCAATGACTATCGGAAGGTTTTTCATTGTAGATTATAGTAATTGTAAAATATTCAGGTAAAGAATCAAATTCAAAGAGAAAACGCATCTATCACACACTGTTAGGTTCCACTCTTGCCGGCTCAAGGACAAAGTGACGTAATTCGCTCAATACCTTCCGCGAGCACAGATTGCTGCCAGTACGCATGCGCATGGGGGATTGGATTAGAAAAATTATTTATGCAACTTGAACGCCTTTTTAAACCGATTGACACAAAAATTGGACACAAATCTACCATTATGGTAAGAAGGCCACATACCAAGTTTCATTTATCTAAGTAATTTTATTAAGAAGTTATTGCGATTATACAGACCGACAGACAATCAACCCTTCGACGGATTTGGCCCAAAATTTGATACGGACCGACATTCATGACGACAAAACTGTGCACCAAATTTTAAACATCTAGCTATTCAAGATTTTGTGTTATAGTGTTCACATAAACGCGGAAAGACAGACAAACTTCCCGCGGACGGATTTAGACCAAAATTTGATAGAAACTTACAAATTATGTGTAAAGATCACATACCAAATTTCATCCCTGTATCTCTAATAGTTATCATGTTCACAGACACACAGACAGACACAATTCCAAAATTGTGCTTTTAGGACTCGGGGAGGTCTAAAACGTAGAGATTCGTCAAAATCTCGAGTTCGAATTTTTTTGACGATTACAATACTTTCTCTTTGTATACTTCGTATACGAGAAAGTAAAAAGGGGAAAAGAAAGTGAAAAACGGGCTTAGGACTAATGGCAGAGCTAGCCTTCAACAGCTTATCAGTCGATGAACAGGAATAGGTACTGGTCCAAAAGGCAAACTCAAATTTCTTCACTATACGACGAAGCTAAGCACAAAACACACCATACTAGGAGACTATACGTGAAAATCGAGTTCCGGAAACTTCTGCTATATCCAAATAGTTTTGATAATCTTGGCACTTGTGTATTACAGACGGTAGGATACAATAGCATTGTCTGTTCGAAAACTTGAATCGCTTGAGAACAAATTAAAAGAAATGGAAACAGATTAACAATATATATATAACATTTGGGATTAGTTGGCTAAAAAAATCTTTTATTGTTTCATGTTTTATTTAACTTTCATAAAGCCTTTATGTAAAAAGTAAAGGTTTGATGGAAATAAAGAAGTCTTTATTTTAAACTGCGGGAAAAATTATTCGTTTCTTTTTGTTTTAATAATTTTGCCTCCTCGTTATCCAGAACCTTCATTGTTACAAAAAAAGCGTTTGAAAAATACTTCGAGGTAAAAGTTTAATGGGAAAGGGGTTGTTTCTGTGTGCAAAGATTCATAAAAACAGAATACATCATTTCAGAGTTACGTAATTGGATTTATAATTTGAAGAAGACACAAAAAAATTAATAGAAAAATTTTAAGAACAATCTCAAATCAATTTTTCGCTATAAATTTAAAGAGAATGTATTTTTTTTATTTTTAAAGTGACTATCAGAAGATCCAATGTCAATTCTAAAAGTTCTAAATGCAAATCCTTTCAAAATATCCAAAATAAAAATAGATGAAAACGATTTCCCGTAAATGCGTCTTCGAAATTATATTTCCCAAATTTGTGCCACGGTTACGTAATTTTTGAACACTACTTCGTTGAAACCATTTTTTTTTTAATTTCTTGCGAATGATTTAAATTTAAAAACCTATATTTTTTTTAATTGTAAAGTGATCTTTTCAATCATTCAACTTGAATTTGCAACGAATAACTTCCAGGAAATTATTTAATTTTCTTCTTTTATACAACTGCGTTTTCTATTAGACACTCCTATTTTCAGCTAGAAATGATGGACTTTATCTGTTAAGGATAAATCTGTTAAGTTTCTGTTGTCGATTTAAAATATGTCAATCAACGTCATTTTAGTTCACAATATCATAAGCTCTCAGGTAAGCAGCTTTCTTTTACCTCTTTAAAGGGCCATTTTTTATAGTAGTGTTAAAGTAAAATGGCTTTGGGATTGAGATTCATTTAAGAAAAGAAATTAATTTAGCTTATTCGATGAACATTCATTTTTTGTTAATTAATTTTGCTAAATAATAATTATTTATCGAGTTCAGACATTTCGTTATGGTTTGAGAAAAGAAACTGAACATCTCGGTTTTTGTTTCACCAGAAAAAAATTGCGAGAGTTTCTGCCAACCATAAAAAATGCATTTAAAAATTAATGATTTTGGTGGTAAGTATACTTATCACGACCTTATAAAGGGTTATATGAAAGATAATTACTTTCCCGAATATGAAGTATATGTTACAGTTAAAGCGTGGTGTTGGTCCTGAGATTGTTAATCTATGGACAGGTTAACTATAGAAGTTAATTATTGATTGGTGCCATAGGTTAAAATTAAAGAAAAGCACAGAACGAGCACGATCCAGTTGTCATTAATCAAACTTCAACCACCTTCACATTTTTTTAGAAAGACATGATAAATTCTGGCAGATAAATATCTTTACCATTTTACGGGGACCATCAGTATAAAAGCAAGGACAAGCACCCTGAAGGCCCAACGGCCTCCAGGAGCCCGCAGGTGGAAAAACACACCTCCTTCTTGTTCGGTTACTCAATTCAAAATTACACAAAGGAATCTCTTCCGATCAGGCGACACAAACTTTTTACGCACAAATACATCCGCGAAACAAGATGACTAGTAAATAGTCCCGTGCAATTAATTTGATTTAAAATTTAATAAAGTTGAAACATTAAATGAAAAGACATCAGAAGTTAAGACAAATAATATTTAAGTCGATTACTAAGTAAATCATTAAGAAAAATTTAGATATTTAAAAATTACCGTTTAAATTTCAAAAGTTGCCAGAAATGCCACAAGATACTAAATAAACTTTGGTGGCGCAGATTTAAATGTTTAAAAATATTGATAAAGCCGAAAAATGATGTAGATGCAATTTTTGCAATCTAACACGTGGAATCCGTTGTTTCATAGAATAACTAAGTATTTCATGAATTACCTAGTTGAATACCTAGTTATTCTATGAAATAAATGAATTATACGCTTTAACGGTAACATATACATAAGAAAAACAAGTAATATAAAAAAAAATTTAAAGTCAATTCCTACTTAGGTCAGCGATCTACACGCTTCGTCACTGACGGTATTTATTCCTAAATTTATATCCTGCTAAATATTTTATATAAGAGAAATTTTTTTCTCCCATATAAAACTAATATTAATTCATTAAATTTAATTAATGAATTAATTTTTGAAAAAACTGTATTAACATCAAGTGCCATCCACTAGAAGTTTTAAAAAATGTATTTGAACTTAAGTGGATGAATAAAAAGTATTTTATTAACGATTGAAAATTTGAACAAGATATATAAATAAATATATATAGGGAGAGTGTGAACTAATAGTAGGAATTGAATAACTGTAATGTTTAAAAAATTCCATCTTGAGGTTTTGAAGAATTTCGAAGTTTTAGATCTCCGGGAGCCCTTAAAAAAGCGTTTATAGAATAATGTCTGTCTGTGTGTACATGAGTACAATAGTCCAATAATACATTGTGCTAAATGAATAAAAATCTGAATGTGGTTCTACGGAAACTGCGGATTTGTATCCAAATGGATGAGGTTGGTTTGCTTTAGACAGACTTCGATTTTTTTCATTCTACTATAAAACAACGTAAAAACGGCATATTTACAAAGAAAATTTATCATGATCGTTGCTATTTACGTTGAAGGAAAAGATTATACAGGGTGTCCACACTTATCGTGGTGCAATAGCTAATTTCTAAACCGTTAGAGATAGACATATAGTTTCAGTTGGAAAAATACTTTAAGAAAAGGGAAGAATTATATTTTTTGTTTTCTGACTCATTAAATATATTTTTGAAAAATTTACGAATTCTAACTTTTTATACGGTCCCTCGGTCCTATCAATCATATTTAGTAAAATATTTCTGAGACTCTAACATTTAAATAAAAAAAAAGTCCCACTCCTCTGCGACTAAAACTGGGCGAGTTATGGAGCTTTGAATTTCACGATTTTTAACCATTCAGCGGCCTCGTCGAGCATGTGCTGAGCATTGATTGGTGGATCGTCTTCAAGACGGCTATTGAAATGGTATAAAGTGGTCTAAGTCAGCTACATTTCAAAGTGTTAGGCACAGGAAGCGAGTTTGCCAATATCACTTGTTAGTCTCGTAAAAACTATAATCCTTATAGTAGAGACAGGCAGCTTGAGTAACACTAGTTATGAAGAGCTGCTGGATAATAAGCTAAAAGCGTCCTGGCTTTTTGCAGTGGAATTTCTATGAGATAGAGCATTTCTTATTGTTTCAGAAATGACGAAACATATAAGTTAAAAGAGTCATTTATTTGGACGACCACATTTAAGAACATATTTACAGATCACCACACTTCCATTGTACAGGGTTGATACTTGTCCTACATCGTATAGGTACAGTACCAGCCACAGCTTACGTGGCACTGAAGTCTCTCCGAGGAGTGAATGCTTAGAGGACCTACAGACAGACAAAATGACATAGTAGAGACTAGTATATATACTCTGCTAATAATCAGTAGATCTACATATCAGCTGTGGGAATCGAATAGACAACGTCATACGATTCCGATTAAATAGCTGCTAATATGGATGTCAAGTGAAGTGACTAGCTCAAAGAAATGACGTAAAATCTTAAAGAAAGAATGCTTCGAATCTTAGAGTAAAGGTACGAGAGACAATTTAGAAAAGATGCAAACTTCGTAGCTTAAAATGCAGAATTTCCTAACACAAAGTTCCAAAACTCGGTCAGTTTTAATCACAGAAGAGAGAAACTTTTTTTGTTTAAAATGTTAGAGTGTCAAAAATATTTTACTAAATATGATTGATAGGACTGGAGGACCGTATAAAAAGTTAGAATTCGTAACTTTTACACAAATATATTTATTGACTCATAAAACATAAATTGTAATCCTTCCCTTCATATAAAGCATTTTTCCAACTGGAGCTATATGACTATCTCTAACGGTTTAGAAATTAGCTATTGGATCACGATAAGTGTGGACACCTTGTATACACATTTAATTGCGACATTTATGTACCTGGTGTCCAAGAAAAATAAAACAGGGTGGTCATAAATTATCGGACCCATTTCAAAAATGTTACGACTGCGTTTTTTCTTTCGAATGAGAGAGCAAATAAAAAAGTTTCTTCAGATAGGTGGTTACTGTTTTCTAAATTTGCTGCAGCGGGCGATTTCCATACGCAATGGCTACCGATCAGAGAAGCCGATGCGCGTTTTTTGGTTTCCTTTTTTAGCTTTTCTTGAATATCTCGAAAACTATTCAGTTTTTGAATTACAATTCATTTATCAAATTAAAGAACGTAAAACTCCCTGTAAATACATGGTTATTTTTCTTCTAGCTTTAATAGTTTCGCAGGATAACGGCTCTCAAAAATGGGAGATGTCCGATAACTTGCGATCACCTAGACCGCTGTAACAACGCGTTATCTATCTGAAAAAACTTTTTAAAATGCGTTCTCATTTCAAAAAAAAAAAAAAAAAACGTAGTTGTTATGTTATTAGTTTTTTTATTTATTTTTTGAAATTAATCCAATGATTTATGATCACCTTGTATTTATACTTATTTACATATGTGTTGTTACTCCGTCCAGGAAAAATATTAAACATATTTGTCAGCAAGTTATCGTGATTATGATTAAAAGTAAAATTTTGGAAAGACTCAAATTGCGTAAACAAGAGCATGTCGGTACAAATGGCTGAAAGGACGTATACCAGAAAGTCTCAATTTTTTTCTGTAGAAAGAATTGTTGTCGTTAAAAAATTTGACTCCTAAATTTTTATGAATCTCCACGTTTTTTGACTTTTCTGTGTTAAAAGGAATCATATTTGGAATAAAGTTTGTTTGTGATCACAATAACTCAATAAGCATAGTCTTAAAAATCGAACATTTATTAGTGTCCTAAATAGTAGAAATGGTTTTCTTATAATTACTTCCTACTTTTTAGTCTTTAATTTATAATTCATTATTACAAATATTATGAAATCTTACTAGTGATTTTTCTGAAATGCATTACAAAATGGCGCCTCGCAAAAAAAATTTTCAAATAGGTAACGCGTCGTTACGGCGTTCTAAGTTTGTTACAGCGAGAAAATTCCGTACGCAATGGCTACCGATCAGCAAAAGCCAATGCGTGTTTTCTGATTTCTTTTTTTAGTTTTTCTTGAATATCACGAAAACTCTTCAGTTTTCACACTACATATGAATTAACAAATTAATAGCGTAAAATTCCCTACAAATACATGCTTTTATTTTTCTTCCAGTTTTAATATTTTCTCAGATAATGGTTCTAAACAAATTTTTGATGTCCGGTAATTTACGACCACCAAAATGGCATGTTACCGATCTGAAAAAAAAACGTTTTGCGATGCGCTCTCATTTTTAAAAAATCCGTAGTTCCAACATTTTTAGTTTTTTTAAGTAATTTTTGAAATGTGTCACTTCATTTGTGTACACCCTGTATTTTAAACATAAGCGATATTAGGAACATATAGTGGGTGATATTAGGAACACTTTTTTAGCAGGAGAAATTTTGCTGTCGCAAAATGTTATGGTATGTGTGTTGAACTTGTGTGTTGGAGTTGTAATTCTGTATGTTTTTGGATAACAGTCCAAATGATATAGGAACAATTTTTAGGAAAACTGCACATGAATTAGCTCTCTGATTAAAATATCGGTTTAAGTGGGCGATATTTGGGTTTCTTACCTTACGTCGAATAGATTTTGAGGCTCCTCTCGGCGTCTCGACGCATAAGGCGAGCACCTTTAACACCTGTACGAAAAACCGTCACTGATAACACTGCGCAACACTGATTTTTTAGCCAATGATATTCCAGTGATTTTAGGGTAAATTCGTGGTGTTGATTCCAAATCAGACATTATTTTTGTCAGATTGGCTCTAGTTTTTGAGATAAAGTGAAAATTAAATTTTGATAGTAATATGCACGCACTACTCAAATCGCTTTGAAACTTTCTTATAGTATATGAATCAATATTAAAATTAAATCAATGCACTAAATCAACTTAATCCTAGAGTAATCAATATGTAAATCGGAAGATAAATCTATACAGAAATATTAAATCTGTACCAAATGTAAGTTAAAATATAAAATTCCAAACAATATTAATGAATGAATGAAATAAATAAATTTCAACAAATTAAATAGATGAATCGGAATGGTATGGTAAAAAATGCATGATGATATTGCATTAAGTTCATTAAAATGAAAATTAAATAAATTAGTTCAATTAATTCACCGAAAAGCTTTTATATGATTCCTTTTACGTACAATGGAAGATTCGCGTTGGAGTCTCTAGCGGTAATCTGCCACCATATCTGCGTCAAACCTCCCTTGGTGTCTTACCACTTCCCTTGGCCGAAGTCTTTTCTTAAAGGTGTGTTAATTTTTGTTACTTTCTGTATTCTTGGCATACGTTCTGAAGTAACAAATAATATTGTAGTTTTGTAGGTACCCTAAACACAGAAAATTAGTAAATTTGATATTTTTTAGACCTAGATAACATTTTGCTATGCATTTCAACGACAAAATAATGTGTGAAGATTATGGTATTGATTAGGAGCTAAAAATTGCTTATTGAAATAATTTCACATTTTTTCATAACTTCGAAAGGAATCTATGACAGGAAGATATATACCGACTTTGATAAAATAGAATTTATTATTCTTAAGAAGTTGATACT
Source organism: Araneus ventricosus (assembly GCA_013235015.1). Lineage (NCBI taxonomy): Eukaryota > Metazoa > Arthropoda > Arachnida > Araneae > Araneidae > Araneus > Araneus ventricosus. Next base: position 47,784 of record BGPR01002934.1, read on the forward strand.
TAACAGCTAATGCTATAATAAAGAGATCAAGAAAAATTTTCGACAGTTTTTAGGACTTTTAAGGTCCATGCAGGAGCGAAAGATATCAATCAATTTAAGTAATTTTTTTCCTCCTTTTATTTCTCTCCAATTCGTAAATTTTCCAGCTGTATAGCGACATATTTTTTAAATTTTTTTCGGCCCACTCTACTGCAGATACGATTGAAATGTTGACAATATGCATTATTTCAAAAACTAGAGCCAATTCGGAAAAAGTAAAATTAGTTTTGAAAAATCAGCAGACTCAAGATACCCTAAAACCATTAAAATTTCCTTGGCAAATGAAAAAAAGATGTTTTTCCCCAGTGTAATATGAGTGATATCCTTATAGGGAAGTATGCGAGAAAGTGGGGGAAAGAACATTCTCGATATTTCGCTTTGAGTTAAAATGAGTTTATGCTATACCTCTCAACATACTAAAAAATGTATACAGAAATTTTTGTATCAGTGGTATTAGCAGTGGCGGCTCGTCCATAAGAGCTGCAGTCAACCCCTGAAATTATTTGAAAAGATTGTATTTTTTGTATTTTCCTTTTTATTCTAATTGGCTTACTTTTCCACTTTGAGAATTCAGTGATCAACGAAAATGGCCAAAAGTAATAAAAAATGTAAAAGGAAGACGGAAAATCAATCAAGAATTAAGAGAGAGACAGACCAGAGCTGCAGAAAATTTTGCCCCTCCTCAGGATATGAATTGAAAGCAATGGGCAACGCAAAGAGGTAAAAAAGCAACCCTTTCTCCGCTTGAAATTGCATTCATTTGAGCTGCACTCCGGAGCAGCTCACGATAGGCGCGACTTCCTCATTTGGCTTTTTTTCGCCTTTTCACAGTAGTTCAGTCGTTAAATAGGTTTTTTTAATCCAATTCTGGAAGAGTTGTAATTTTTGTGGCTTTGTTTTTTCTGGTGCTGATTACGAATCTAAGGTTTGCCACTAATAATTTTTCTTGGAATTTTAGTTATAGCCAAAAAAACATGAAACGCAATTTTCCCCCCAGGTTTTGTTTGTTTGTTTATAACTCAAAAACTATCAATTTTAGTGTATCATCATTACATACCAAAATAATTAGCATAAAATTTCCTACAACTTAGGTCTATACAACTGTTGCAGCACTGCTTGTTTCTGAGCTGACGTGCCGCCAATGGGTATTAGTTTTTAATAATCGCAAGAATCTAGACACATTTCTGCATTCATCATTCAACATTTTCTTTCTTTTCACAATAAAAATTAGCGGGATGCTTCTGGTTTCCTGTAAAACTGTTTCTCCATTGTACTTACAGTATTTGCAAAGAAATCCAACAATTAGAACGGATTGATTGACCAACATTTTCTGTGCTATGTTATCAGTGCTTTGAAAAACGAGTGGAGTGCTCTCCCTTCATCTTTCTCGCATATTTGCACAATATTGCGCGTTTTGTGTTTAGCTTCGTGGTTGGCGAAGGGAGTCGGGTACACATGTAGGACCTGTTCTCTTTGATCGATTGGGTTCAAAATTTGACATAACTCTAAAATTTTAGTATCAAAACCATCTGTTAAACTTTATTTATGGGTTTTAAGTTATAGCGTTCATATGCATACGGACGGACAGCCTTCTCTTAGACCAGAGGTTCTCAACCTTTTTTCCTTCGCGTACCCTTAGATTAGTCCTTTTATTTTCGCGTACCCCTTACTGTTAAACCTCTTCTTACCACCATCTCTCTATGCAAAGAAGATTTTTTCAATAATGTTAAGGGCTTAGTTAAGCTGAAGAAACGAATAATTCGAATTAATAAGCTTAATTAATAAGTCTAAACTAGAAGGGGAAAAAACATGCAACAGAGTGGTGCCTAGTGAAGCTACAGCTTTTTGCGAAGACATTAACGATTCATGCATAATCGGGGCTGATGAAGACAATATATCGATTATTTACCAGGTTTCTTTTTGCTTACTTTTTTCTTATTTTGTGCGTAGGCTTTAGATTGCACAACTTTCATTTTTACTTTTCACACGACTTCGTGGAAACAAAATTCTGTAACTTTTAATCCCTTATGTTTTCTTGTTTCCGCCATTACCGACTATTATTTCGCGTACCCCCAGA
>BGPR01002934.1:52744-63762 GCA_013235015.1 Araneus ventricosus
TCACTGTTGGCCGCTGATTTCAGTTTATTATTTTCGAACTTTTGAAATTTCAATTTAAAATTTCTAAACATCATATTATTTCACTTAAAAAATTGAATTTTGAATAAATATTTTAATCTATCATTTTGCCAACTCTAACAAAGAAGATATTACATTAACACACTTTGAATATCTCACTGGCTATTACAGCTTTCAAGCCCTAGGAGGTTAGTCACTGGTGATCTACAAGTCGGTTTCTGAATACTGTTTGATCTTTAGTTTATGTATTACCTTTATGATTTCTCCTTCGTCACTTCTCAATTTTTTTCCTCCAGCGGACTTCTTCCTTTTCTTACCACCAGAAGACTTCCTGCACTTTTTGCCGCCTCAAGACACGTCACTGCTTTCCGAGGTATCATAAGGTGCGAGGATGTTTCAGTGTATCTTTCATAGTGGCGATATGTATCAAGGCTTGGCAATCGTTCACATGCCTTGTGAGATATTTCTGAGGGTTGTTCTTAAACAGCCAATTATTTGGAGATACAAGATGGCTTACAGAGACATCGTTACAAGTGGATGACAACTGGTCCTTTTGCAGGAAAGAGTACTCATGTAGAACAAATTGCAGTCCATTTATTTAAAATTCGAATCTGCTGAATTAGATTATAAATTTAGATAAGACAAAAATCAAACTCAAACAAGAAAAATTTTTTGGTTAGTGAGCACAAAGAAATTGTGTATACATCGCGTGTTTGCGCGATGGTGCGAACTAAATTTCTACCAAATCAAATCGTAATCTGTTAAGAGTTTGAAAATCAATAAGTGTTTAGTGAATTTTCAAATTAGTTACTTAGTTATTGTTATTTGCTGACGCGTTGTAGTGATCCATGCACGAGAATATTTTGCGATACATTGCTAATTTTCCTTTTCTTCCCTTCCATGAAATGTTTTTTTTATTGTACTGCTTATATCAGCAGATAAATTTTAGAGGATTTCAGTAAACTCCAAAACAAATAATATAAGACCTGCAGTAGTCTGATTACAGCTGTGACATACTAAAGGAAAATATATTTAACTTGAAAATGTCTGCCTCGTTTTTCTAAGATTCGCTGGGGTCATGTTTTTTGTCCATCTTCAAATATTCGCTCGCACAGTAATACTTGCAGTTTAAGAGAAACCTAAGCTAGGGGGTCTATTCTGGTACCCCAGTTTGGGTTGGGTTGGTTTTCCAGCCGTTAACAACGGAAAAGTGACGTCTCCCCAGCAACCGGGGTACCAGAATCTGAAGCACAAAACTAAATATCTTCCAGTTCTGTCTGATATATACGATATTATTTGCGAAATAATGCTCTTTGGTGTAGATAGGCAACAGCGTCTACAAAAGTACATGAAAACTTTTGAATTAGCATCATTTTAAAGTTGAAGCGCATCGGATAGTCTATTTAAGAAGATGTGAGGGAAAATGGAGACCTCATTATTCCTTAACTTGTTTAGCATTTTAATATAGAATATTTTCGGATAGTCTACCAAGAGGATCCCGTGAGGAAAGTGGAGGCCTTATTATTTATAATTGGTTTGAGCATTTTAATGTAGAATGTACTGGATGGTCTACCAAGAGGGATCCGTGAGGAGAAAGTGGAGCCTTATTATTCACAACTTGTTTTAATTTAGCATTTTTAATGTAGATATTTTTCAGATAGTCTACAAAGAGGATCCGTGAGGGAAAGTGGAACCTTATTTATAATTGGTTTAATTTAGCATTTTAATCTAGAATATTTTTCGGATAGTCTACAAGAGGATCCATGGGGGAGGTAGGTGTATTTATAATTAGTTTTATTTAGCATTTAATATAGAATATTTTTTTTAAAAAAGTGTCTCAATAAAGTTGAAAGTTAGTCAAAAAATTATATTTAAAAAATAGACAACAAACGGAAGTTCTTACTTTTGACCTGTAACCAAAGTGTTCATTTATGTTTCACATACTTGTCAAAACGATGTACATTGGAAAAAATGATTTCTCTTTATTATTTTTTGACAATGACTGATAGATGATATAATTTGAGAGACAAATTCGATCAGCACCACTCACCGAATTCACTTTTATAGTTGATTTTTTAATCATCATACTGAGAATTGAGTACCAATAAAGTTAAGGAAACATATGATAACCTGACGTTTGCTAGCTCAAAGGTTCCCCACTTGTGATACGCGTAACATGGGTACGTTATTAATTAGATTCATTTGTCTCTTAAATAACTAAGCCCCTTAAAGTTATGCTAAAACTTCTTTGCATTAGGGATTATTGGAGGGTTGTATATGAGAGTAAAAGAATTTTACGAAAAATGAGACTAATCACGGGGTATGCAGAAAAAGTTTGAAGACCCTGATGTAGAGTAGTAACCGTTATTAATATGGCAATCCCTCATTTAACAATTTAACCCCTAACGTTCTCATTTGAGTGGAGTTACATTTCACTTCAGTGGCTAAACTGCTCATTTCTTTTTTTGCTTTATCAAATCAATGGGTATCCTGAAACTCTAATCAAGTTTCAACTGAAATGTATACTACCCATTAATATGAATTTTGAAGTCGAAGTGTCGTCAATGAATTTTTGTTTCCTCTTATTTTATTTTTCGAGATAGACAAATAATTCGAAAATAACTACTTGTTTTGCGATATTTTACTTCATATGAAAATATTTTTAATATATGTCTATTAAAAGTTTATATAATCTTCTATTGAAGAAATAAAACCCTCAAAAAAATTGTTTAGGAAAGAAATTTCACTTTATAATTTTGTCAGTCCACAATTTCATGGAGCAGTCCGCGTACTACTAGTGCCTATAGTTATCATGTACATTCATCGATTAACCCGTGACTCGGATAACAGAAACTGATGGTTAAACGTCAAAAAGGAACAAAAGTTTATAGTTTTAACATACATTTGCATTGGTACTCCCTGTATTGTTTCTATTGATCGTTTTGTAAAATTAAATACAACACACGTATGTATTATTCACTTTTAAAGGATTCTGTTTTGTTTTCTTTAAGCCAGAATTAAATCAGGTTACTGTACATATGTATTGAGAGATTTCTGTTATCCGTCCATTTCGTTATCCATCTGAGCCAATTCCCGACCTTGATGGCTTATCGTTCCAAGCAGATCGTAGCTTTATCGTCGTCATAATTAGCAAAATTAGCAAGATATTAACAATAAATTAATTAAAACTCTTTTGTGTTACTATAGTAAGAACATATGCAGCTATTTCTATATATTACAGTAAATAATATATAAATATAAAACAAAGAAGTATAAATAAAGAAAAAAAGATTTAAACAACCAACGATATATTACACCTTTTTGCGTGCTCCAACGCAACAGCATCGAAATGATTGCATCCAAGCAGAAGGTACAAGATTATTGGTAAAAAAAACCTAAAAGTATAATTTAGAATGATAATAAAAGAAAATATTCAAATTTGAAGGAATTGTAGAAGGGAACATATTTTGATTTATATACCCTTGACAGAAAATTTTGTCCATTTTAGAACTCCAATGGCGAGGGGCCTTTGAAATTCGTCGTTCTCATTCATTCCCCTTCAAGTTGAATGTTCATTTGTTCTAAATTATATTTTTGGGTTTCATATCTTTGTATATTCTATTGATGACTCACTGTCTGTTACGATGGCTTACCTAAAATAGTATAATGGATTATTATTTAAATCTTTGTTCTGTTATACTTTTCTTCTTTATTTGTTTTATCCTATCCTAGTAATAAAATTCGAAGGTAAACAAACGTATATATGTATGCAATAGTATGTCCAGCTACAACATCTTCCTGAACCACTGAATGGAGGAAGCGCGGAAAGTACAAAGATGGGGAATAATTCAAGGAATCCATTTCGACCATTTAAATATCAGAATTTTAATTGAGTGAAAAGATATTAATTAAAACTAATTTACAACAATACTTTCATTCTTTTGGATGCTTAACAATACTTTCATTGTTTCGGATTACTTTGTAACAATACTTTTCATTGTTACAGCGCAATTCAAAATTTATTTTATTGTTGAGAGTCGTTTACTTTAAAGTTTTATTTACAAAAACAATAAAAGTGAGCGCTGACGAAATAAAAAAATGTATTGTTGCAATATAGGCTCTAAGACAATGCAACAAGTAATGTGGATAGAGTTTTTAATATTGGGTTTTGGTAGTGAAATGCTATAAAGAAACAGGGAAAATTAAAATCGCTCTATAGGGTTTTTTTACTAAAACTATTGTTTTCTAGGGGTTTTCTTTTAGATTTCATGTACTCAGGCATCTGCTTCATGTGCATATAAACTGGAGGCGGGCATATGAAAAATTTCAGTTCCGATCAACGCTGGTTATCTCCCATTTCCCTTCGTACTAAAGTCAGACACAAAATAATTCCGGAATCGTAATTTTACAAAATAAAGTATTTTTACGATTTTTTAAAGTATATTTTTTAAAACCCACTTGGACGGAATGATTAATTCTCTTTTCTCCTTATTTATTTGGAGAGAATGGTGGGCATGTGTCAGTGACCTCACTCCCTCCGTCAAGGAATGACATTATTATTCAGAGATAGCCGTGCAACTCCAGGTCCCACGTACTTCAATAGTAATATTATTTATCGTAGTCACATACGTATAATACACAGACCTACAAAAAAAATCAATGCGACAGGTTGTCTTGAAAATTTAATACATATTTACAATTTTGGGTAGTAATGGAGAACATCTAAATTTCATTCAATATAGTTTATTCCGTTCTTGAGTTATAGTGTTTGATCAAGAAGAAGACAAAATTTCGAAATGTTTTTTTTTCAGATAAAGAGGATCAGAAACGTGGAGATTCATCACCATCTCCTGGGTCTCATTTTTTAGAGCTTACAATACTTTCTCTTTGTATGTACTTCATTATAAGAGAAAATGAAATAAAAGATTTTCAAGAGAGTTTGAAACACTGGATACTAGCTAAATGGGGTGACGAAAACTAACAAGAGATCCCCGAAAATTGGATTCAATTTCCTCACTTGTGAGGTAAATAATTATTAATAAAAATTGATATTTTCATTTAATAACTAAAATTTTCATTAATAACTATTTTCATTAATATTATTAATTAGGTAAAATATTATGTATTAATATGTACGAATTTTTTTTACGTATTAACGCCACCGAGGGCTACAGATTGGCGGTAATACGCCAATAAGAAACAATCTTGTTTACAAAACCGCCAGAGTGGCAGCACTTAAAACCATAAATTGGCGTTAATACGTAAGTACAAAACCATGATTGGCGCTACTTAAAATAAAATTGGCATACTTAAAACCATAAATTGGTGTACACGTAAGAAGGCTAAAACCCATAAGGTAAGACTAATGCAATAAGTTACGAAACCGCCAAATTGGCAGCACTTAAACAATCTAGCTAGCTTCGGTGGCGTTAATACGTAAATTTCCTTATTTTTTATATATTAAAAATTAATATAAAAAATTAATTATTACATTTTTATCTGTTAAAAGAGTCTAACAAAATTATTTATAATTGATTTAATTTTACAAAATCTTCATATTACAAAATTTTTTAAATTTATACCCAAAATTTGAGAGAAAACTTTTGAGTCGCAAGAAAAAAAAAAATAAGACTGTTATTCTGTGGATCACTTTCTCAAAGATACTTCATATGGGGCCCGGTCCTTATAATTCGAGCTCTATCAGCTGTAAAATGTGTCATTCGCTGCGCTCATCAAACTACGGTGCTTGTTTTGTTCAGGCTGTTTTGCCTCATTACGGAAGAACATCGCAGCATGCCTCAGCAAGCTTCGAGATGTTTGTAAACCGTTTTCTTTAGTATCTTGACCTTAAGAAATCACACAATGTTTGGACTTTAAATGCTCGAAGACATTGTTTGTACTTAAATTTATGACATCACCAGTTTTATGGAGTCACTTTTTATAGGTTTTGTAATCATTTAAAAGAATAATTCATTATCATTCCGTCAATGAGATAAACAAACCCACTTATTCAGACTTGGAAATTGTGGTGATTCATGATTGGTTATTTTGTACGTTCAAGAATGGATGGGAGTGATTTATGAGCTTCAATCTTGGTTGCTCTAGAACAAAACCTTTAGCTAGGGCAAGAAGACAGGTGGCTTTGGATAAAATTCTAAATAAATAAATAAATTTTTTTAAAAAATTAAAAAAAAACTTTTACAAGTCCAAAATCTGGATGATTGGAACTGTAATCTTCTCGGATAATCGAAATTCCAGTTATTAGAGATTAATTTTTAAATCAAATCTTTCTTTCGACGATGTTTCTAAATTCGTTTTTTTAAAATTAAAAAATAGTTCCAAGTGGTGCCACATTATTAAAATTTTACAAACACTTACTAACTATTAAATTCTTTTTTGCGATTTTTTTGATAAAGGAGGATTTCGATATTACTGATTTTCCGTTTCCCTTTGAATTTAGACAGATTCTTTAAAGGTGTTCTCAAAAAATATTCTCCCCTGCTCGACCATACGAATCTGACCTTAGGGTCAAGTATACCTAAGGCTAAGGATATAATTCAGAAAACTATTTTTAAAATTATACCTACAAGGGCGCAAAGCTAGATGAATGAAATTTGGAATGTCAAATGATCAGATCTTGGGGCTATGGAGACTTACCAAGAGCTAACCACAATTCTTGCTTTTATTTAAAGTACTACAACTAATTGTTCTTAATTCCGTTTTTTTTTTAAAAAAATAGTAAAACGAGACAACATCTTTCTGAAAACGGCGGGCTGAAAGTTTTCCTACTTTTCTAGTCATTCACTTGTACTTGTAGCACGTTGTACGGTTTGAAATCATTTTTTGGCTATTTCTTTCATTTTTTATTTTTTTAGTAAATTATCGAAAGTATTGTGTTCGCCGATTCTTATTGTCAGGTAGTAAAGTTTGTAAAGTTAAAAAGTAAGTTTTGGTTAGATACATGCAGTGCTTGATGCATCTCGTCAAGGCGATACAAAATTTTATGACCTCACCTCTCCTCCCTCTCTGACCAAATCCTGTATTCTAACCACTGAATGCACCTTTACTACAAAATATACTATCAAATTTGGTCGAAATCCATTGTAAAGACAGGGACAACCTGTGGTACGCATTACCTCTGAAATTTTTTTGTAAAAGTTCTACTTACATTCTTAGTGCTGTGTTAGCGACTGGACGACTTAATATGGCCTTGGCTTTTATAGGTATAAAAAATTCTAAATTTCAACCCAGTGATACAAACCTGTTCAGTAAAATTTTAGCTAAAATGACACTCAGCAATGAAGTTAATTCTTATCCAGCATGTTGATTAAAATCTACTAGCAGACAGATGATATCGGACAGTTCCCAATGACTATTCTTTTATTTAGAAGTGGGCATTTTTAAAATCTAGACTCAATATATTTATAAGCTTGGTAAGATCAATCCAAATAGACCTCAGTATCAAGATATTTTCTAATATATTTCGTTTTTATTGACTATTATGTCTCATTTGCCTGTAATTTTGTACTTAACGATATTTTTCCGTTAGCGGGACCTCAGCCAAAACCCTGCCAAATTTTGGCTATAACTTTCATGAGCGTCTGTTAGTGACGAAAGTTGGCGCTAACGTAATAGAGCCAACATTCAAGATTGGCGACAATTGAGGCCCCTCCAATGGAAAAGTGTATTTCCTTATTAGCAAAACTACTTTGGTTGAAATCTAGAAGTTGGTACACACTCTTAAAACGCTGCCAAATTGCCAAAGCAATATGTTGACTGCTGCATATCATTAGAGCCAAGTCGCCAAAGCTATATGCAGGTATTACGTGTATTAGCTTTGGCGACTTGGCTCCATTTTAAGAATGTGTACCAACTTCTAGATTTCAACATCGCGGAGATATCGTACAAGATCCTATGCTAATAGTTTACTAATTTTCTATAAACTGGTAGTTTCCAATACTATGCACTTCTATTCTGATAGTGATTAAGTAATAAAAAAAACACATTAACAGATCGTTTTAAATGAAGGATAAATGAATTCATTAATTCATGAAAAATTAATAATAAATCCAGAGAGATGCTGGCAGAATTTAAATTATTGAGCTCGGATTTTAGTCACGAAGTTGAGAGAAATATCTAATAGAGGTTCACGAAATTATAACTGAATTTGTTTTATCTGAAGATTTAGAGTGAAAGGACATTTTGTTGTGGAAAACAGATGTCAATGCTTTCCAGTATTGAAGATGGAGAAGTATTCGTTAGCTATAGACTATCTGAATGGTTTATGGTGCCAATAAATAGATTTCTTGACTTATTCTTGATATCGACATTGAAAATGTAGGAATAGCTTTGATATATGGCATCACTGGCGATAATCTTGTATTGGCGACTTTTTTCGCCTAACCGAACATCGTATCATTAAGTCGCCAAAACAAGATATCGCCAATGGGGTCCTATATTGAAACTATTGAAAAAAATCGCCAAAACAAAATATTGCCAACGGGGTCCTATATTGAAACTGTTGAAAAAAATCGCCTAAACAAAATATCGCCAATGGGATCCTATATTGAAACTGTCGAAAAAAATCGCCAAAACAAAATTATCGCCAGTAATGCCGTATACCAAAGCTGTACGAAAATGTGAGTTCAATTTGGTTGAAATCCACTAGTCAGTACCCCTTTCATATCGCCAACGGATGTCAAGTCGCCAATGATAGAAAAGCAAGATGGTTGCTAAGGTAAACAATGCAATGACGTGGCACTGAATTAACGATTAACGTGTTCTTCATGTAGTTTTCAATTCGAGATTTTGTTCTCAACTTTTTTTTCCTCAATTCGAGACAAAGCGACATAATAGAAAGCACACGTCTCAAACCTTGTATAACCTAAAACCTAAACGATTAATTGCTTTAAATTATAACCGAATTTTATTAACCAAACGAAGGCTTTTTTTACCAGAGAAAATTTATAGTTATTTTCGAACTTTCATAGGTTGTTTGCTCCATTTACCATATCGTACACCTTAGCAGCCTTTTATACTTGCAATGATGACATAATCTACGACTGATTAGGGATGGCGGTTATTGCGAAAATAACCAGTTTTCGGTTATTCAGGTTTTTTCACCTCCGGTTTAACCTGGCGGTTATAACTGCTCAAAACAACAGGTTTTTGAAATAACCGGTTTTCGGGGGGGGGGGGGGTTTGAAAAAACAAACGCCGTTTGTAGACAAATATTTTTATTAATATTGTTTATACATGAAATCAACCCATTGGCCAATATTTATCCGTTCATAAAGACTCTTTCAGTACTCCGCCAACCAACAGACGCCTTGAGGAAGCGGTTGATTGGCTCAAGATGATAACATCCAAAGCCTCATAACTTGGTAAATTTTAGTCTAATCGAACTTAAAATCGATCCTATCTTCCGATCCGGTTTCTCACCCGGTAACTCGAATTTAAAAAATAACCGTTTATAACCGGACAAAAAAAAATAACCGAAAAAACCGGTTAACCGAAACAAAAAACCGGTAGTTTTCTCCCGTCACTACGGCTGATTCACTTTTGAAATCTGAATGGATTACAGTTCCTGATGCACCAAGAGGAGTTAGTTATGATCAGGGCCGGACCGAAGGAATCTGAAACTGTGCGACCATACAAGGCCCGGCGCCGATGAATGATTTTGTAAAATCAAAATTGATTGCATTGATATCTTTGATGAAATCAAAATTTGTCGTCCAGTTTCGCCTTCCAGGATCACAATATTAAAAATATTTCAATATTTACTTAACCCTGTCTAGACTAATTTTTTAAAAATTCCATTGATTTGAATGCACTAGGATGTCCCGTCAGTCTCGAACTTGTTAAACATAATTTATTTGAATTGCATTCAAATTTTGTTTTTTTTTCTGAAAATTATGCAGACCTTATTAATTACCTTCGCATCTGCAAAAAGATCTTTCTCTAGACCGAATAATAAAAATTTACTTGATATCCAGCATTAGCCAACAACGATTCACTTCCTTAGCCATTTGATCTATCGAATCCAAACTAACCAAAAAACTAAATTATGATGATATTATTAAACGAATTTGCTATCAACATGCAAGAAAATACATAAAAATCACATATTATAACCATATTATTGTAAATGGCATAACAAATTGTACTTATGAAGCATTAGGTAGATTCCTTATAGGAAGTCTACCTATTGCAATGGTTCTCATGACGCGACTTTCGGAAAATTTCTGCAGATCTTCACCGATTCTGACCCCTAGAACCCAAAACCACCCTTCGTTAAAAAGTTTATATATATAATTTTATTTTGGTACAGCTTCGATATACGGCATCACTGGCGATAATTTTGTTTTGGCGACTTTTTTCAACAGTTTCAATATAGGACCCCATTGGTGATAATTTTGTTTTGGCGACTTTTTTCAACAGTTTCAATATAGGACCCCATTGGTGATATTTTGTTTTGGCGACTTAACGATACCATGTTCGGTTGGTCGAAAAAAGTCGCCAATACAAGATTATCGCCAGTGATGCCGTATACCAAAGCTGTTCCTTTATTTTATTTATTAATGATTTTTTATGCGATTAAAATATTAACTTAATAAAAAATAATTTACTTATTTATCATCAAATTGTGCAAAGTAATAAATAGCAAAATGCAATAAAATATTTTTTGTACGAAATTTATTTCAAAGCCCCTAAGTCAACTTCGCACCAGGCCCAGCTTTTGTTCGGGCCGACCCTGGTTACGATTCTTTACATTCTGATTTGGATAATTTGAATTTTCTTATTAGCTAGAACTGCGAGTCTCCAGATTAGGGTTGCTTAAAGGTACTTGTATTATTATCTGCTGAAACTAAATTCCTAGTCACTATTAAGATCGCCAGCTTAATTTATTTTCAAATCGCACTCCACACACACCGTGTTATAAAAGGTAATAACAAAATTCCGTTATCTTAACATCTGGCAAAATAGACGCCAAATGCGCC
>BGPR01002934.1:63772-75540 GCA_013235015.1 Araneus ventricosus
CACACCCTGTTATAAAAGGTAATAAAATTCCGTTATCTTAACATCTGGCAAAATAGACGCCAAATGCGACAAGTACTGCAGCCTTACGTAGCGGAATTTGAGATGAGGAATCATGCAGTACGGAAGAAAACAAATTGAGCATTAATTTTTTTAACTGTGGCGATTCACTAATTAATTGTTTGGGTGTTCATTAGACTGACATTTAGCAACAAAATAACTAAAAAAATGAGCTAAAAACTCCACTTGAGTTTTCTGATTTTAAATTCCATTCTTAATAAAATACCCTTCACAGTTAGCCTTCCGTTTAAGAGCGAAAAAAACTCAATTTTCGTTTGTTAACTTGTTGAAATATAAAAATTTTGGAATAAAAGTTTACTAACGAAATAAACCACATAGGTTGTTACTATTAATTACGAACTAATATTAATAATACAAGTTAAAAAGTTACATCTTATAAGTCCTAAATTTGCAATAATCCATGTAAGTTAAATGAAACAAATTTACAAATTTTGAAATATTTTTCCCAACCAAAAATCTCTCCAAATCTTAAATCTTAAAAGCTTAAATAATGTACTTCAGTAAAATGTGAATCAGGAATATAATTTCAAAGTTGTTTTTAAATTCTCATAAACGAAGGAGAATCGTCTAAATAAAATGCAGGAGGAGATGAGATTAATCCGTCTAGAGCAGTGGTTCCCAACCTTTTTACTTTCTCGTATACGAAGTATACAAAGAGAAAGTATTATAATCGTCAAAAAATTCGAATTCGAGATTTTGACGAATCTCCACGTTTTAGACCTCCCTGAGTCCGAAAAACACAATTTTGGAATTATGTCTGTCTGTGAACACGATAACTCGAAAACCTTTTAGAGCTACGGGGATGAAATTTGGTATGTGATCTTTACACATAATTTGTAAGTTTCTGTCAAATTTTGGACAAAATCTGTCAAGGGAGGTCTGTCCGTGTTCATGTGAACACAAAAACTCAAAAACTTAGAGCTATGTAGATAAAATTTGATATAGAGTTTTATCATCAGGAATGTAGGTCCGTATCAAATTTTGGACCACATCCGTTGAAGGGTTGACTATCTGTCGGTATATGTAGTTGCATGCTTGTTAACACGATAACTTCTAAACTCTATGACTTGGATAAATGAAAATTGGTATGAGGAATGCTAACATTAATTGTAGATCCGTGCCCAATCTTCGTTTCAGTCGGGTGTAAAAAGGCGCTCAAATTGCATATTCGGTTTCTTCGCCATTCTACGAGGCAAAAAAGGCGTGACCGATTCGCGCGTTTTTCTCCACCTGTGTTAGGACTGGCGCATGTTATGGCGTTTGGTGTTTTTTTTTCTCCACCCGTGTTAGAGCGGATACGAGAAAGTTTTGTGGAGACCACTCTCGCTGGTTTCGGGAATAGGCTTCCGGAATCGTATAATTTTCACTTTCATTTTTCATACGAACTTGGAAAAAGGAAATTCTAGAATATTCTTATGTAATGTGTTTCCGTTATTTCCAAGATCACTTTCGCTTACCCCTAACTGCTCCCCCGTGTAGCCCCCAGGTTGGTAACCCCTGCTCTACATAAATGCTAACCAGGTTGCTTTGCATTGGTCACTACAGTTATGGAAGGGTTTATATTGTTACGAAAATCGTTTGTCGGTTGAACGGTGGAAACAGTCCACAAGCTTGATAATTGAAAATGATGCTTTATTCACGAATATTCCGGAAAACTCGAAGCACATAAACACGAAAAGAATGGCACTTTCACAAATTAGCAGCACAAGCACACATCAAATCGCTAATAATAACAGAAATAGCAATAGCTCTCAGCGTCTGACATCTGACCAACTCTCAATGCAACCAAGACTCCAAACAGGTTATTATTGACTACTCGTTCACTCGGTATTTGTACCTTTTCCGACAGGATGTGATGTCATTTAGGAATCTCTAGAAGATGCTCCATAAATCCGTTCCTTATAGAGACAGAGCAATAATTCTAGTATAATAGAGACCCTTCATTTTGTTGCCAAACTGGTCACCAAGGTCGAGGATCATAGCTTGACTTCTACAATAGCTAGTAGGAATCTCTGTAAATCTCCCTTTCCAACCGTAAGACTAATATGGCAGGAAAGCGACATTACAGTTTTGTAAGAGTATCGTAAAGTCATCATTCCCGCGCATAGTACGATGACCATATTTAACGTAAATTCGACTTAGCTATCTTTCCCGTTCTATTTCTTTCCCCTAAGACCGACTGGACGCAAGATTTCGAACAGATCTACGATTTCGGTGTCAAAACCACATACCAAATTTCGTTCCTCAAGCTTGCTGTGGTTTTCAGTAATTGCATTCACATACAGACGGATTTGGTTAAGAAATTTGACACGGCCTACTTTCTTAGTGTGAAGATCACCGACTAAGTTTTATTACTAATATAATAGCCCAGATGTCTCGGTAACGCTCTGACGTCACCAACATTAAAACCCGCGTCATAGCACTGCGAGATGGCAAACAGCATTACTTCATTGTTAGAGCACCTAAATTTCAGTAATTAAATTTAAACAGGTAATTGTCATTCTAATTTCAAATTTAATAATTCTAATAATTCTAAAATAGTGAAATAAAATTTTCTATCGATTGATATAAAATTTATCTCGCTATGATCAATAGTTACCGAGAAATTTTAAAATATAGTAATCATATATTTCAAATTAATTTCCGTTTTTTAATAGAAAGTAGTAAATCACGTCAATGGTATATCATGCGCGTGTTATAGTTTGGACGCCACGATGCATCTGATTATTTATTGCAATCGTGATGATATAATTTGATAATATTTTTTGGTAACGTTTGACAAGCAGAAAAGTGCTTTGTTTTGCTGAAGTACAAGGGAAAATTGTTAAACAACGAAAAATACTTCACACGGAAGGTTGTTTACCAAGAGGTTTTTTGAATAAAGAAATATGTAAATAAAAAATATTTCCTGTCATAAAACATATGTTTATTTTATTTGTTTTAAATCAATGTTAAACATTTCTCTCGCATATATATCTATTTAAACACGTCAAATTTGACGGGAAATCTTTCAAATGAAGATGCAAGTTGCACCCGTCATACCATGAAGGGTGATTTTCTAGTTTATCTATAATGGCCGTCAAATGCACATGAATGAACAGACCGACAGACAATCAATCCGTTTACAGATTAGTTTCAATATTTGATAGAGATCTACAATTCTAATGACAAAGCATATTTCAACAAATTCTGTATTGATTTTGGATTCATTTTAAGTCTGCCTTAATTGCATTATTTGATACTTTAACCGCATAGTTTTTTAACCCCTTAAGAGTCGCATCTCTTTTTGCTGTCTCAATAAGATGACCCCTCCTGTTTTGGGAAGGGGCTGTCGTTTTCATTCATCTAAGAAGGCATAGAATACTCGAGATGCTTATGGATTCTACGTAATTTTTGTGTCAAATTATAAACCTAATTAAAGATTAAATTTTAGTTTATAAGCCTAAAAATGCGAAAATTCGATGCACGCCAATATGACGGTCGCGACCGTTAAGGGGTTAATATCTTTATTTAATTTTATGAGAATTTTAATCACATCTCACGCTATGTATTTGTTGTGTTTTGAATTTTGTCTCGTATTTTCGATGTTTTTTATGTCCAGTGCTGTTTCAGTGCAATTTTATTCCTGTTTTATTAGTCTTGGGCTTGTTTTTCTGTGCTGTAGATTGCTTTTCTTCCCCACCGGCTTGCCTCAAGCCTTACGCCTTCTTGGATAGGCTGGGGCGGTGTGGGTTTTAAATAAATAAATAAATGACAAAGCATGCCCTAAATTTTGTGCAGCTAACTTGTGGAATTTTTCAGGCATCGTATTCACATACAGATAGATATACAGACAAACAGTTAAGCCATATACAAATGTGGGGTTAAATTTCATATCAATAAATTTTCCGTTATATCTGCATAACTAATTTCGTCCATCCCTTCTCAATTTTGAATTATAGAGTTCACATACACACAGACAGACAGAAGGACATAATTCCAAATATGGTCGTTTACGGACTTCTAGGGATGCATCAAAATCTCTAGGAAACATTTTTCGACGATTACAATATTTTTTTCATACTGAGAGTCCTCGAATCGTGGCTCAATAGCTAATTTCTAAGCGAGAGAGCTATGCTTTCAACTAGAAAACGTTTTAAGTGGTGTAAAGAAATCTACTTTATGTTGTTTGTATCAATAAATGTGCGGCTGAAAAAATTGCGAAGTGTTGATTTTTATACAGTCCCCCACTCAAATTCGTCATATTTAGTAAAATATTCTTGACGCATTAGCATTTTAAACAAAGATCCACTCTTCTGCGACGAAAACTGACCGAGTTATGAAGGTTGAATATCACTACTTAGGCGACTTATCCATTTCAACAGCCGCCGGGAGGAATATTCGTCAATCAACGTGCGGCGTTTCCACGAAGCGGCTTTTGATTGGCTTAAAATATATAGTCCTATACCTATGTAGTATAAAAATCAGTTATTGGCCACGATTACAGAACGATGCTAGAAAAATTCAATGAAAGTGTAGAACATGCTAGAACCGCTAAAAATTGCTCGTAACAAGCTTTTTCAAAACAAATTTGCCTTCGACGATTACACGTGGCAAAACCGTAAGTGTTTGAATCCGGTTGCTAACGAAAGCACGGATCCGCTCTAATGACCGTGTGTTATTTGTAGGTTTCCTAGACACGTGGATGCCCACGCTCCAATGAACATAAGCCCTGGTAGTACGCTGTTTCAAACTTGTGATTGGTTGATGTAGGCGGCCTTTATTAAATTTTCATAACAAAGGGTTGACTCGGCTGCGCACTGTTGTAAATGCCATATCATTGAAAGCAATTCTCCATATTTTGTTTTGATGAGTTTTGCTCTATTTCGGTATAAATTAGCCAATAAGCAAATGCGTGGATCACCAGATACGTTTCAGGTAAAGGTAGACATTTAAATGGACATTCTAGCTGAGACGATTAATCAATTTGTGTCATATAGATCATGCATAAAGCACATTTAATGCTATTTTGGAAGGAAATTTTTTGAATAACAATGTCTTTCATGAAAACTTGGCACGAAAGTAAATCGAATAAGAAATGAGTATATTTTGCAACAAATGTTTTTTCTCAATTCCTACTATTAGTTCACACTCTCCCTATATATATTTATATATTCAAATTTTCAATTGTTAATAAAATACTTTTTATTCATCCATTCAAGTTCAAATACATTTTTTAAAACTTGTAGTGGATGACACTTGATGTTAATACAGTTTTTTCTTTTCTTTTCTTTGAATTTTTAATTTTGATTTTTTTAAAATTTTCTTTGTTGACCTAAGTAGGAATTGACTTAATTTTTTTTTATATTACTTGTTAATTATTAAATAATTTTAGTGAAGTCAAATTGTCTTATAAAGATTCCTAGTGTCTTCAAAGATATAAACCATTTGTAAAAACCGGTAAACTAAAGAAAAAAAATTCTGGATTCTCGAAACCGTACACATATTTAATCAAACTGCTCCCAGATTTTTTCACTCCTCGAGTTTATTTATTCGAAACCTCTCTCAGAACATTAAAAAAGACATTGTCTTGTTGTTTCTGATCAATATTTTCTAATGGAATACTTTTTATAAATTCTATCTACATTTTAACCAATTAAGTGTCGCCTTTTTTGCTATCTTAATAAGATTACCCCTCCTTTTTTGGAAAGGGGCTGTTGTTTTCATTCATCTAAGAAGACATAGAATACTTGAGATGCTTATGGAATTCTACGTAATTTTTGTGTGAAATTATAAAGCTAATTAATGACTAAATTGTAGTGAATTAGCCTAAAAATGCTGGTCAATATGACAGGAGCTACCGTTAAGGGCTTAAAGAAGAGAACAAATCCATAAAGTTTTTCGAGGAAGCAAAAAAAAACTATTTTATTTATTTTTTTAACCTGACTTTTATGAAATTCTTAACATGAGTAGTTTACTTTGGTTTTTGTTCCTTTACACAGCTAAAAATGAACGATAACACACGTTGTGTGTGTGTTTCGATTTCTTGCCTGTTCCCTTCTTCAAACTCTGGTTTAATTCTTTCTTAAGATTTGGCTTATCTGCAATATGCATTATGTAAAAAAAATAATAAAACACGTTTCAAGTTTTACGCATGAAAACAATAGCTTTTAACACAATTTGTGCCTAAGAACTGTTGTTTTTCCTAATTCGCGGAGTTAAATATAAAGGGGAAACGACCCATAAGAATGACCTGGAATTTTGTAGGGACATATAAACGACATATTTTGGACCTATGTCTGTCACCTTCTACCGGTTCATTTGAATACTGAATGTGTATTTTTATACTGAAAATTACCCGAGAGCAAACTTCTGCATGGATTTTATTTCGACTACTTGATTTCAGCACATACAAAATTCTAGTTCAAAATGCATGCTATTTCAAAAGAAGTGAAAATTCGAAAAATCAATTTAACCATACCATGATGTTGGTCTGTGCTAGGGATGGCGGTTATTGCAAAAATAACCGGTTTTCGGTTATTTTGATTGTTTCCACCTCCGGTTTAATCTGGCGGTTATAACCGCTCAAAACCGGTTTTTATAATAACCGGTTTTCGGGTTTTTTTTATAAAACAACAAACGCTGTTTGTAGACAATTTTTTTTTATTAATGTTGTTTCTACAGGAAATCAATCCATTGGCCAATATTTATCTGTTTATAAAGACTCTTTCAGTAATCCGCCAACCAACAGACGCCTCGAGGAAGCGGTCGTCGGTGATTGGCCTAAGATGATGAAATTCAAAGCTTCATAACGTGGTAAATTTTACTCAAATCGAACCTAAAATCGAGCCTATCTTCTTATCTGGTTTTGGCCCAGTTATTGGATTTTTAAAAAAATGACCGGTTATAACCGGGACAAAAGAAACCGGAAAAACCGGTTATAACCGGGACAAAAAAATAAACGAAAAAAACTGCTAATCGAAACAAAAACGGCTTTCGGTTCAAGTCGGTAGATTTTTCCAATCCCTAGTCTGTGCACTTGTAAAAAATTTAACATATTCTAATACAAGTGTGTTTTTTGTGAAATATCCTAAATTATAATGCTCAAATCTTATAAAAATTTCCCTCTACTAAAAATACCATCATTACAGCATATAAAGCACTAAAGTCTGTAGTATTACAAACACATTCTCGTGAGATTCTATTCCAGAAGGAGCTGTTAAAATTCATTAGGATTCCGAATAAAGCCATATAATTATATGCCTAGTAAATCTCTTCTTGTTAAGCTCAAATCCTCACTCCCACGTTACTAAAGGAAGTTGTAGGGGAAATTATGGCTTGGGCTATTGGTAATGACAATGATATTATGACTTCATCTTGATAGTTAATGTAGATGGATAGTGATAATACTGGACCTTAATGAGGATAGGCTTGTCTACAGATGTCTTGAGGATCAAGTTATAATTTGTCTGGCCAGCTCGATATATAGATCTTAATCCTATCGAGCACCCTTGGGACTGCTTTTAAAGACAGGTGGCTATCCTCAGTTCTCTTTTTAAATCTTTTAAAGAACTGGAATCTATCTTTGTTCTGTGCATTGTATTTGGATCTCATTCAGGAGTAGAATAATTTAATTCTCGGTATTACAAAAGACGATACCAACAATACATTACGGTTAGAAGATCAGATATTGCTTAAAGAGCTAGTTCCTACAGGTATTCTTAGCAACTGCTAAGAATACCTGTATTTGTTGAATAGTGCAAAATGAACTAATGAATCGAATAGCAAACAATTTGATCTAATTTCATATTTTTATTTATGTTTTTAATTTAAACACAAAATAAACGGAAGAGTTGATGCTTTTCGTTTTTATCTGCGTCGTACAGAAAACGAAATCGAGCAGGTATTTTGGAGCAATATCTCTTCCCATGGACATATTATATTCAAAATTCGATAAAGATCTATAGACGAGTTTTCTGTTTTGTTTATTTACATTAAACCCTGACTTCCGGTGTAATGCTAAGTTAATGGAATCTTCACAGCGAAAGTCCAAAAGTAATGCAAATAAAGTCAAGGTTTTTAATGCAAATAAACAAAACTGGAAACTCGTCCATAGATTTGATGTCCTCAAATCTATGGACGAGTAGATTCATCCAGCTGCTTGAGTTTTTGAGTTGTCAAGTTTTCGCACATGCGCGTAGACGATCTTTCCGTTGATGGATTGGGCTCAAAATCTGAAACTCATAAAAAATTTAGTTAAAACTGCACACTAAATTCCATCTATTTGTCTTTTCCTAATTTTGAGTAATCGTGTTCACATACAGATGGACAGGCAGACATAATTGAACCCTTTGCACTCCGAAAGATAATAATATGCATAATTATACACGTGTGAGTACAAGGATTGATTTAGCGCTTTAGGAAGATGACAAATATTCATATTAATTTGTTTCAATTCCTAAAAATTAATCTGCGTGTTTTTGGTGTTATATAGTTTTTATAATAAACGCTATCCAACAAGAATGTGCAAAAGATGCACCATTCAGAATGTCGAGTCTTATTCGAGACAAGAGTGCAAAGGATTAAAACATAGTTCTTTGGAACTCGGAGAGGTCTATAACGTTAAAATATTGAGGTCAATTTTTTTTGTGATTACAATGCTTTTTTATGTATACTTTGTACACGAAAAAGTAAAAAATTCTTGATATCTGCAACGTTTTGAGGCGTACAGCTCTGGACAGAAAACATCATTGCATCGCCTTTATTTTGTATGTAAAAATTCACAAAATCGTTTTCAACACACATTGCCAGTGATTGCATTAGGCATACAGGCATATAACGCGGGACATTCACGATCACGCCGTGCCATTCCATCTGGCACATATCGTGCCAAAACCCTTCGTCAATGGCAAAATCCGATGAGAATTGGAGCGGAGTGACCGAAATGTTTGGATTTTCATTTGGCGCACTAGGTCATAAAACTGAAATATGATAGTTGGTTAGATGGATCGAGCCTCTTTCACAAAAGCGAAAACCACAAAATGGGGGAGAGAGAGTGTTGGTGGGAGTCAGGGCGGGGGGACCCGTTATGAAAGAGGGGGGGAGAAGGCGCTGTAGCCTAGGGCAGAAGTTTCCAACCTGTGGTACGCGTATCTCGGGAATACACGCGGATCAGTTAGGGGTAAGCGAAAGGAATCTTGTTAATGGCAGAAAACGCAAAACATAAGAATATTCTAGAATTTCGTTTTCTCTACTTCCTATGAAAAATGAAAGTGAAATTTGTACGAGACATCAAGCCTATTAATGAAATAAGAAAAAGAGTTAGTAGATTAATATCCAGTAATTGACTAATTGGTTATCACGATAAGTAAGCTAGCTCTCTTCATAAGTTAATTAGGAATTATATTAGAGCTGTTTTCATTTGATAGGACGTGGAACTATTATGAAAAATGGAATAAAATGTAAAGTCAAAAATCAATCCTACAAATTTTCTTGAAGATCCGATTCGTTTTACTCTTAAGCTAATCTCAACCCTTGGGGTAATTAATAAAAACTTTTTGTGATGAGGAATGATTGGGGATGATGACAGTAAGGAGTACCCAAAAATAAAAAGACTAATCAAGGGGCACTAGAGTGAGAAAAGGTTTTGAACTACCGCTTAGGGGATCGGGTTGCCCGTGGGTGATGGGTTTGCGGTTGGTATACGGTTCGACTTATGAATGACCCATCAAATTTGATGGGCTGAAAATGGAAACGGTCAGATAGGAAGCCCCCCAAATGGAATGGAACAGCTTTCTAGTGTATATCCAGCTTAAAAGTGCAGCGGAGCGAAATTAAATTTAAAAATAGGTTTTGTTTGTAGTTCCGACTATGATACCAAGGGGTCTATTCTGGTACCCCCGGTTGGGTTGGGTTCCGCACGTTAACAACGGAACACAACCCAACTCCCAACCCAACCCGGGGTACCAGAATAGACCCCTAAAACATGTCCCCGTGCCTGAAATCACAACATGATTTCGTACAAGTAGTTTCGGCTTTTGAGGTACTTTCTTTTACTATTATTTGACGTTCATGACGATTGCTTGCAACGTAATTACTGTTTTTCATGCCAAAAACATTGATTGCAGGATGTGATGCAATTTTTTTTTACAACTCTCGATATATTACAAGTTTTCATTTGGCTTTCCAGCGGGCGGGCGTATGCAGGATAAACTTATTTATCGTCCTATCGTATTACACATTTATGTAGAAAGTGTTGCTATTATGAGTTTAACGAATCTCGGCCGAAGCCAACACTTTTGAAGGAATACGGGTTTGTTACTTACTTAAGTTTACACCTCGTTAAAACATTTAATTATATAGCCACTGCCCATCGCCGCCGTGCTGACAGGGACGAGACCTCTGTAGCTGCCTACGCTCGCATTTACCGCATGTCTGCTCGATTTCAAAAAGTCATATCCCCAGGATTGAAACATTACACTTGGTTTTTAATGGAGCGCTTACACCTACGCATCACGTGATTAACGTGAGAAAGCGCGTGATTGTTATCATCAGATAACTTTCCTCTGACACAACAATATTCAAATGAGCTTGTACGGAAAGTGAGAAAATATTATTTGGAAGGAATTAAACTTACGCTTTTAAGCTAGACGGGAAAAATACAATTCCTACATTTATATCGTGTTGTTTTACAAAAATGAATGTAACTTTTATTTATGCGATCGGTATTTAATAGCTTTATACTAAACAAAGATTATATAAATAAAAATTTGCTCTTAAATTTATAAAAGCGATTTAAGTATGTGATACGATGCACAATATAAGTATCCCCTGCATACACACGCCCGCTGGAAAGTTAAATATGTTTTATTTTTAGTAGGCATTTTCTCTTCCTATTATTTACAGCAGTTCATGACAGTTGCATGCAGTGAAATTATTGTTTTCCGTACCAAAAATATTGATTTCAGTAAAATTTGCGTGTGATCATATCATTGCTTAAAATTTGATGCAGTTATTCTCAATAGTTATCTAACAGCATATTTTTGAACACAATTTTTGATAGTTTTTTTTCTTTTCATTTAAAAAAAATAAAGTCATACAGTAATAAAAGAATCATTCAGCTGTGCCGTACTTATTTCGTATTCTGTTTCAAAGCAGTCATAGATGTCGTCTAGGTGATATCTTCCCCAATTCTGCGAACAGTACGTTGACTTTTCTGGTAGGAGACGAAATCGTTAAAGCTATGACAGCGTGTCGAAGTTTCATTACATGCATTTAAATATAGTAGCAACAACCCTGATTTTTTTCCCCTTCGAAACGATTTTAACTACGTCGAAGTTTCTAAACACTGATCATTCATAAAAATATTTTTTAAATCGTCATGGCAAAATCGATGAAATACTGCACGCAATTTCACTATTATTAAATGAAGCAACGCTTGAAAAGTAATTTTTGAGCGATGCAAACAAACATGTTCCATCAAGTAACAATCAATGACCTATGTGATTTTTGGTCTTTCGTAAATTATTTGGAGCTGGGTAATTATTTTTTTATGGCCACAGCAATTCCTGATTGTATTTGTTTTAATTAGATATTTTGCATTTCTTTTTCATATGATTGGTAGTCGTATCGGTTGATTATGGACGCTTGGGACGGTACCTCGTTTCGTTTGGTCAGTTAATTGAAATGGCTAAGAGGTTTATTCTGTTCAG
>BGPR01002934.1:79278-155264 GCA_013235015.1 Araneus ventricosus
GGTAGTAAATTTCATGAAATTTTGATTATACATAAGAGATCTGGTAGATCTATCTGGTGGTAAATTTGAGAAAAGTGAGTACAAAGTTTCATAATATACAGTAGTACAGTCCATCAACCGAGGACTCTGTTTTCCAAGACGATGCTAGAAAATCGAACTGTGGTTTTAATTTTTAATAAAGTTAACGAATTTTTCAAAAAAGTGTGTCAAAGTTGGAAATGGAGCCCACTTTTATGATGGTAAGGCTTATAAAAGGTCATATCAGAAAATTGAATTTTTATAACTCAAGAAGTTATTTAGAGTAACAAAATAATTTTAAAAATGACGGGAGGCTGTCTTTTTCAAACAGCTGCTGATGTTAAAGGCGTAGGACTGCTTTACTCGCGTGTCTCTTTTGTTTCTCGAAGCTTCTCGGATTCTCTTTGCTACTCGCGATACTCTTTTGTTTCTCGAAGTTACTCGCGATACTCTTGTTCCTCGAAGTTACTCGTGATTCTCTATTAAATTTGTCGAAATAAAATGTTCAACTCAATCACTAAATCCCTCTCGCGAAAACGTGGCAAGCGAGAGCGTCAGCGAATTGTGCGTTCGCACCTCATGCGTGTGACGTCACCAATTCATGCGTATTTTTGCCCAACATTTGCGACTCGGTAGTCGTTGAACTAGAATTCCGATTTTTCAATTTTTTTTGTAACTTCTGTTGTTACCCTTTATCTCTAAAATAAGACATTAGTTATGTTTTTAACACATGTAGTTACCGAGATATAGAGGATCTCCCATACAACGTTCTTGTGGCGTTTTGGCGGGTGAATCAAATTCCTTCCTGAGACACCAATGGGAGGAGCGTAGTCCTACGTTAAAAGCAGAATTTCAGTTTTAAGCACTTGAATTGTGATGTGAGTAAATTCTATTTATTTTCATGGAAAAATGGCTCTGTAAATGTGCAAGCGCATTTGAGAATATACTTAAAGAATCACTTGGAAAATGCAATGGAAACGACGAAAATCAGTAACATTCGCGAACCCTCTTATCAAAACTAATTAATGTTTCAAAAGAGATAAGAAGTTTGATAACTAATAAAAGAGTTTGTTAAACTGTTAATACGTAGTAGTATTTGCAGACTTGTTTTTATAACTTCAAATCAACAATTTTGGAAGATATTGTCGAAAGAAAATATGTCAGCATTTAAAATGTAGTTTCTATTAACAGAATTTCCGATTATCTGAGGTCATTATGGTCCCAATCAGCTCGAGGAACTGTATTTTATAAAGATGAATTATGAAATATAAGGTGTGCCCAAATGAAAAGGAGACTACAGTTATATGCAAAGAAATTTTAATAATATTCTAATTACAGTTCATGTGAAACAGTGCAACTATAAATAATCGCCACTGATAGATACACTGATCCCAAGACGTAGGAAGGGAGTGGATGGCTTCAGTGTAGAAACTCCTGGGTTGCTGATGGATCCAGTTCTCCATGGTGTCCGCACTTCCTTGTCACAGGTGAATCTCTGACCTTTCAGAGATTTTTTAAGGGGCCGAAAATATGGGACATATCATATGGGGAGATATCGGGGGTTTAAGGAGGATATTGCAGGACCTCCCATCGAAATTTTTCAAGGGGCTAGAGGGTCTTCTTGGCCACATGCGGCCTAGCGTTGTCCTAGAAAAGCACTATCCCATTCGAGAGCTTGCCCCTGCGCTTGTTCTTGATGGTCTGTTTGAGCCTCAGCAACGTGTTGCAATACCGCTGGTGCACCGTGCGAGACACTGTTCTCCGTACACCTCTTTCATCCTGCTATAAATTTGTGAAGCATGCTTCCCTTCTGCGCGAAGAAATTGGATAACTGCTCTTTGTGCTGATCTGGAGGAATCCATCATGCAACGAACTGCGGAAATAACTCTTCAGAAATGAGGATATTGATGCGAAGCCATTAACTAAGCAGGTGTAACTGGGAATACCACCACTACATCTATCGGCTAGCACATTATCAATATCCTCATCACAAAGAGCAGTTATCCAATTTCTTCGCGCAGAAGGGGAGCATGCTTCACAAATTTATCTCAGGATGAAAGATGTGTACGGAGAGAAGTATCTCGTACGGTGCACCATATTCCGGTGGTGTCAGCGTTATGAGGCGGGACGCTTAAACATCAAGGACTTGTCACGCCCTGGGCAGGCGCACGTTGTGACCAACAGTGCCACGATTTCGGCTGTGGATGAGCTCATACGGCAGAATTGTCGGATCACCGCACGTGAAATTGCTGTTGAACTGTCGATAAGCAAAAGAACTGTGCATCACATAATCCACAAAAAGCTTGGTTATGGCAAAGTTTGTGCACAGTGGGTGCCCAAGCATCTGTTAGAGAATCAGAAGACGGCCAGAATGGGTGTTTGCCTGTTTCTGCACTGAAGCCATCCACTCCCTTCCTACGCGCTGGGATCAGTGTATCAATGGCGATTATTTCTAGTTGTACTATTCACATGAACTGTAATTAGAATATTGCTATTAAAATTTCTTTACATGTAACTGTAGTCTCCTTTTCATATGGGCACACCTTATAGATTGCGCTCTGGGGCATCTTTTGACTCTCCTGTGTTAAGATGTGTCTAGCTGTTAAGATTGTTACTCAAGATAGTTTATCTCTGACGTATAGAAGAATGGTAAACTCTCATTTAAAAAGTTTGATTCTTTGTTAAATACCAGTAGTTGTTAACTCGAAACATTTACTTTTTGCAGGATGGTGCTTTAATAATGCCAGCGACTACCAATGGAGGGTTTTGAGTGTCAATCATGGCGAAATGTTGGAGACGCAATGAAGATCACACAGGTTAGCTACCCTTGCTTTCTATACTTTGAAACAATTTTATTTTCTAATATATTTGAAGTAGGGATGGCGGTTATTGCAGGCAAAAAAAAAGGTTTTCGGTTAAACCGTTTTTTTTCTCACCTCCGGTTTAACCTCGCGGTTAAAACCTCTCAAAATAACCGGTTTTTGAAAAAAAAGATTTTCGGAGGTTTTTTTAAAGCAACGTTTGTTGACAGAATTTTTTATTAATAATATGCAATAAGTAAGTATTAATACAATAACTAATTAATGTAATAAGAAATGATTATAAATAAGTAATTAATACAATATGTAATAATTACTTAATAATTACTTAGTAATTATTGCAATAAGTAAGTATTATGAACAAAAACTTTTATTAACATTGTTTTTACAAGAAATTAATTCAATGGCCAATATTTATCATCTAATCTGATCATAAAGACTCTTTCAGCAATGTGTTGATCGGTAAGTCGACACCTCTCATAGGAAACAACATCATTCAACGTAGATACTAATCTTTCGAACGCCACAGAACTTCCGACTAAAGATAAATATTTTTTGACTACAAAAAACAGACGCCGTTTGCAGACAAAATTTTTTATTAGTATTGTTTAAGCTGGAAATCAATCCATTGCCCAATATTTATCTGTTCATAAAGACTCTTTCAGTAATCCGCCAACCAACAGACGCCTCGAGGAAGCTGTTGTCGGTAATTGACCTAAGATGATGAAATTCAAAGCTTTATAACTTCGTAAATTTTAGTCTAGTCGAACCTAAAATCAAGCCTATCTTCGGACTCAGGTTTTCCCTCCGGTTTTTGGATTTAAAAAAACACGGGCCAAAAAGTAACCGAAACAAAAAAAAAACGGTTTTCGGTTTAAACCGGTAGGTTTTTCCCATCCCTACTTTGAAGCAATTTCACTGGCGAAAAAATATCCACACATCGAATAATGCATAAAGCCTAATGAAAATTTTTGAAGAAAAGGATATGCCGAAATCAGATGAAGTTGGTGATTTCAGTGTCTCATATCCAAAGTATAGAAAAAGAAACTATTGAGGATTTTACTTCAATAACTTGACACAATAGGACAAAGAGGCCACAGTGCCATGAAATACCAGCCTAACTTCGTTATGTTCCCCGTGTAATAGACCAATTCCATTTGTTGGTTTCTACAAATGGAGGGATTAGAGCTGAAGTGAACCAAGTCTATGAGATTCATTTCTGAGAAACAAATCTCAAAGTTAATACCTGTATTCAAAGTAATGGTGGACCTGCCTGGTGGATACAAATTGAAGTATGGACTTGAATCCTTATTACGCAGAAAATATAACATTTCTACGCTACCATGGAGGAGTTGGTAGAAAATACTTTAACTGTGAGCCCTCTAAATATAAGTACCATCTTCTATTGTTATTCTGGATTGCATAACGTATTTATCTTTGATATTCCGGTCCAGGTCTGTAATATATTCTGTTCAACGGAAATTATAAATCGTCTGCTTTTAAACTTTTTTGGTAGTGTTCTTCCAGAATTTGTTGGATCCGCGGTGTCTTAGTGGTAAGGTCACGGCTTCGAGGTCGGAGGGTTCCAGGTTCGAAACCCGATTCCACTGAAGCTCCATCGTGTATGTTGGCTTGTTGGATGTTGAATCAAACTTAGGGGATCAAACGTCCTCCCGCTGGTGTAGTGCGGAAGTTAGAGAATCTGTACCAGCTGAAGTGTCATTCTCTTCATCAGACCGCGGTTCAAAATCACAAGATCCGTCCACAAACAGTCCTTGTGTTGCTTCAAAACGGGTCTTTAAAAAAAATTCTGGATTAGTTTAGTTATACAATGTGTCCGTAAAGGCATGGTTCAGTTATGAACGCTTGTTGTGGCGAACAGAAACGAAACGAAAGGTTGAAACTTGCGCTACATTGGACAGTATCCTAAAGAGTGTCTGTAGTGCAACGGTGTGCGCGCGTCAGTGATGACGCAACACCACGCACCGTTCGGAGCCGACTGTGACGTCAAACATCTACCTTGACGTGTTGAAATTGTATGCAGTTCCGCAATTTCCAGAAAGTGTCATCTTTCAACAGGACGGCGCTCCTCCACATTACGGCAACATTGTTCGTGAGTTTCTGGATACAACCTTCCCCCAGCGGTGGATAGGCGGGGGTGCTGTCATGGCAAGACCACCACGATCCCCGGACATAACACCATTAGACTTTTACTTGTGGGGCTATGTGAAGCAACATGTGTACAGTGAACGTATCAACGACATTAATCATTTGAAACAGAGAATCACGGAGTTATTCACTCTGTTACACCAGACGTCCTTACCCGTGTGTGGGAAGAACTGGACTATCGTTTAGATGTATGTAGGGCAACAAATGGAGCCCACATCGAATTGCGCTGAACAGGTATGCAAACCTGGAGAGTTTTCATTTTATTTGGTGAAGATATCACCTGTCTATCTTGTTTCGTTGCTTCCCTTTGACCGATCAAAAGTGCACCATGACTTTAGGGACACAATGTATATATGTGTCCTGGCAGCTGTCTTCGACTGTGTTCTTGCTCTTGTTGCGTTTAATACCCGTGTATATAGTATGTTGACGTGATGTTAAATAAATTGCATTTGTGAAAAGAAGCGATTCTTTGGTCGACCCGGCTCGCATATGGAGAAATTTTAAAATGCACCTTCGTCGTATTTTTCGCTCGAACAATCTTGCAGTTCTTATTTTCATGAAAAGTCGGTTTTAGTTTCTTGATTAACGTGGATTATTGGCTTTCGTTATATTAATTGTGATGTCTGAATATATTTAGAATATTTTTCATTTTTGTTATCCTAGCAAAATCTTGGGTTTTTTAATTCTTTTTTCTATTCATGAAAAGTTAATTTTAAATTGCATCTTTCAAATTCTTTCAATAAGATCAAGAAGAGTGCTGTAAAGAAATTATAAATCAAATTCAATTCTTGATGTAAGTCTAAAACATATTTACTATTTTCCAATGAAGGCGAATCTTTACAACGTGGACGGTATTTTGCATTTCTGTTTTATCGACTTTGCTGTAACCCTGTCAAGACTGATTCTTCTGTCCAGACATCGAGTTCTGAATAATACCTTAATGAAAGGTTGATGCAAAATAATTGCGCTTTTTTTCCTACAAATTAAAGCACTAATATTGAAATGATGAATGAACTTTTACCAATGACATACTTTCCATTTTATTTGATAAGGGTTTGCCATCTTTTTTCGCAACTTCATTACTCCATATTCATACAACTTATAGGGTTTATAAAAAAAATGACAGGAGGCTGTCTTTTTCAAAAAGCTGCTGATGTTAAAGGCGTAGGACTACTTTACTCGCGTGACTCTTTCCCAAATTTCAAATTTTTTTGCAACTTCTGTTGCTACCCTTTATCTCTAAAATAAGACATAAGTTATGTTTTTAACGTATGTAGTTACCGAGATATAAAGGATCGCGTCACCAATTCATGCGTATTTTTGCCCAACTTTGCGACTCAGAAGTCGCTGAATTGCAATTCCGATTTTCACTTTTTTTGAAACTTTTGTTGTTACCTTTTATGTCTAAAATAAGTCATTAGTTATGTTTTTAACATATGTAGTTACCGAGATATAGAGGATATCCCACACCAAGTTTTGTCGCGTTTTGGCGTGTGAATCAAATTTCTTACTGAGACCCCAATGGGAGGAACGTAATCCTACGTTAAAAATTGAACTAAGTGCGGTGTCCCTGTATCATTATGATCCTGGCTTCGTGATGAATGCAACATCACTTCTCAAATAAACTCTGATAATTTTTTTATGAGTCACTAAAGATGAGCTTGGTCTTCGGCTATCATGGAGATGGATCACATGCTTCCTAAACGATGCAAATTCAATACCTTTTTCCGTTTGTTACTTTATTTAATTTCACTAGATTTTAACAGTGCACATTGCAAGCAACTAAAAAAAGATAATACCTTTATAATTCCACCAAATTAATGGCATAATCTTCCTTTTGAAGAATTTAAACTTTTGATGAGGTTTTTGCTGTCTTATCACGATTCCTCCATCATCGCCATTTATCATTCATGGACCATAAAAATAGACCGTTTACAATACTGTTACGAAACTGTAATACCCTTTCCCTACTATGCAAGTTTCATGGTTGGAAAAAGACATTTACAGAGCTTTTTAATGGATGCTGGGGAGGCTTAGGTAATAAATACCCCATGACCTTGGCGACCAAATGAAAGACTCCAAACATACTAGAATTATTGCCCTTTTTCTATTAGAAAGGGAAATACAGAGATTGTTCTAGATGATTCTGTGTGACTGCACGCCCCGTCGGAAAAGGCTCTAAATAACGAGCTGCAAACGAGGAATAATAATCTCTTTGGAGTCTGCTCGCAATATGAATTGGTCAGTTGTTAGACGCTTAGTGCTATTGTTACTGCTGTTTCTGTTATTATTAGTGACTTTCTGTCTGCTTGTTGACGAACTTTTCTTTTCGTGATACCTGTGCTTCCAGTTTCTGGAATATTCGTTACATAAAGCGTTCTTTTCCGTTAACCAGCTTGTTGCATTGCTTTCACTCTACACCCACCGGAATATTTTCGAAACAATACGTTTCGGGTGTAAATAGCAGATTCCATACGCTATGTTCGTTGAATTCTTTCAATTAATGTGGAACTCAAATCCTTAGCTTTTATCAAACTCCATCTGTAACAGATGCATGTTGATGGTTGAAAAAGGAACTTGAGCTTTTCTCTAATCTCACGTACTGACATATGACGATCCGAAACAGTTATTGCAGCAAGCATTTTGGTCATTATCAGCTTCATTTGGTAGACTGAAAAGGTGATCATCTTTTAGTGCAAAATCAGCAGCAACAATTAGGTAAACCAGTTCTGATAAGTGAGTTACATCAATCGTTAGCATCATCATGCTCCACGAACCTCTTTGTGAATATCCACAGCATTCTTCCCTTTGTAAAAATAAAACATGATGAAAATTCTCTTTTTTTCATTCCATGTAAAATCAACACCATACAAACAGCTAGAGTGAAAAAGTACAAACAACATGCGTCAAAAGTAAGGTTAAAGCATTAGATAACTAACATCAAATGAAACAAATCGTATGACTGACAGAAGTTTTCAAAAAGTTAGCTCAACTGTCTGTTTGTGAAAACCGCCATTATTTTTGAACCAACCCAATAAATGCACATTCATTTGAAATTCTAATTATGTTTATTTTTCCAATAGTATTATTACCCAGAATTCTCTTTTCTTTCCGCCATATATGTGTTTCGTGTCCGCCTTTCGATTCGAATAAATTTTTAGTATTATATAAGCAGAAATCTAAATAAGACCACTCACTCCCGAATTTCAAATCTTTGTCACATCTTGTAAAAATATGCCGGATTTGTTTCGATTTTAAATTAGATGTCCTGGATTATCTGTTTTTTAAAATAAATAAATATGTGTTTCGTGTCCACCTTTCGATTCGAATAAATTTTTAGTATTATATAAGCAGAAATCTAAATAAGCCCACTCACTCCCGAATTTCAAATCTTTGTCTCATCTTGTAAAAATATCCCGGATTTGTTTCGATTTTAAATTAGATGTCCTGGATTATCTGTTTTTTAAAATAAATAAATAGTTCATATTGAAAAATTTTACGAAAAAGGAAGTGATTCATAATTATTTTTTTTAAATTCTAGTTCCCATCCTTTTTTTTGTATGTCAAAAGGACGGAGCACAGATCCATTGTCCAAACAACAGGAAGGGGAAAAAGTCGGCGAAAATTGCAGCTATCCCAACTAGCTATCTTCGTGAAGTTGCTTATAAATATATAAAAACAGGACAATACGAGACACCTTTAATTGAAATTCAGGATACTTTTTTTTCATTTTGGGACAAACAGTCGATACATGGGAACATAGCCAATCCTAGGCATCTGGTCACTTAATACATGGAGCAAAAGTCGCGAATTTAGAGATTGAGTTTTCTTTATTACCTTTTTAAAAATGATCTAATTAATATTTTTAATTATAAGTATTAAAATTAAATAAGTATTAATTAATTATAAGTATTATTATTATATTCGGGACAATCTGGATACATAATAAAAATTAGAAACAAATCCAAAAAACATTTTCTATCCGGGACAAGCAGTAAAAATTTAAAACAGTTCCAGCTAATCCGGGCATCCTGTCACCTTAGCTGTACACCCTTCGAATTCTCCTATCATCTACTTACTTATAAGTAAAATTCGGAACAATCCGAGATGCACAATTAAAATGTGGAACAAATACGAGACACATTTTAAATACGGGACAAGTAGTCAAAATTCGCGAGTGTCCCAGATAATCAGGGACGTCTAGTCTCCTTATCTATTATACCCTTTGAATTCTTCTATGAAACTCAAAATAATCCTTTCTTACATTTCTGTTAAGTTTTAACATTCTTTTTACTTTCTCGTATACGAAGTACACAAAAAGAAAGTATTTTAATCGTCAAAAAATTCGAACTCGAGATTTGGACGAATCTCCACGTTTCAGACCTCCCTGAGTTCGAAAAACACAATTTTGGAATTATGTCTGTGTGTCTGTGAGCACGATAACTCGAAAACAAGGAGAGCTACGGAGATGAAATTTGGTATGTGGTCTTTAAACATAATTTGTAGGTTTCTATCAAATTTTAAACAAAATCCGTCCAAGGGAAGTCTGTCTGTCTGTCTGTATGTTCGAGGTCATGCGAACGCTATAACTCAAAAACTTGAAAAGCCAGGTGGATAAAAGTTTATACACAGTTTTATCGTCATGAATGTAGGTCCGTATAAAATTTTGGGCCAAATCCGTCAAAGGGTTGACTGTCTGTCGGTCCGTATAATTAACGGATTCTTTTCAAAAGTCATCTCCACGCGCATGCGTACTGGTTATTGCTGTTCCCGTAATACGGTGTGTCTTGGCTCACTGCCAAATTCTTCTCGAATAAAAGTGAATTAATTATAGAGTGTTTTCTTATATTTCGTAATGCATTTTTTTCTGAGTGGATTTTGCATTATTTTTACTCTGACGGAACGAAAGTAGTTGTTAAAAGTAAAGTTATAAAGTAACAAACCAAAATTAGAGTCAATTGATTCATCAGTTCTGTTCTTCATGCTTTTTTAATTTCTTAAGCACTCTGCCAATGTGCGTGATATTTTCAACACAACTATCGGTAGTAAATTTGTAACAATCAGATCGGAGATATTGCTGGCAAGCTAAAAGGCTGCTTAGATGTGTGCAAATCTTTTAGTAACTTACATTAGATAACTGAAATTTGGTATGTGGTCTTCTAATTTATCCACGCGGTGGGGGGGGGGGAACAGCACTTTTTTGGGGAAGTATACGAGAAAGTTTAGGGGAGGCCACTCCCGCTGGTTTCTTTTACTTTTCTAACTCTCAAATTACCCAGAATTCCCTTTTTCCCGCCATAAACCGTTCTTTCGTCGTCATCCGAAGGTATCAAGCCATCCATCCGCTCTAAATCTTACGCGTCATTGTCTCACACGTGACGGAGATTAAAAAGAAAGACGCGCACAGATTCATTATACAAATAACAGAAAGGGGAAAAGGCGGCGAAAATTCTTTATCCATTAGGAACAAGCTATTTTCACGTTGTACTTATCGATACATAACCAGCGGACGTGGTCTGCCCTAAACTTTCTCGTATACTTCCCCAAAAAGGTGCTGCTTCCCCTCCCCCCGCGTGGATAAAAAAATTCGAACCTACTGTAACCCAGAATGCAATGACTATCAGAATGTTTTTCATTGTAGATTATAGTGATTGTAAAATATGTAGGTAAAGAATCCAATTCAAAGAGATGCGTACCGATTAAACAACATCTATCATACACTGCTAGGTTCCACTCTTCGGCTCAAGAACAAAGTGACGTAATTCGCTCAATAGCTTCCGCGTTCACTGAGGTTGCTACCAATACACATGCGCATGGAGAATCGGATTGAAAAATTAATTATGCAATTGAACGCCTATTTTTTAACCGATGACACAAAAACTGGACACAAATCTACAATCATGGTAAGAAGGCCACATACCAAATTTCATTTATCTAAGTAATTTTATTAAGAAGTTATTGTGATTATACAGACCGACAGACAATCAGCCCTTCGACAGATTTGGTCCAAAATTTGATGCGGACCTACATTCCTGATGATAAAACTGTGTACCAAATTTTATCTATCTAGCTATTCAACTTTTTGAGTTATAGTGTTAACATGAACGCGCCAGACAGACAGACTTTCCGTTGACGGATTTTGTCCAAAATTTGGTAGAACCCTACAAATTATGTGTGAAGGTCACATACCAAATTTCATCCCCGTAGCTCTAATAGTTTTCGAGTTATCCTGTTCACAGACAGACACAATTCCAAAATTGTGTTTTTCGGACTCAAGGAGGTCTAAAACGTGGAGATTCGTCAAAATCTCGAGTTCGAATTTTTGTCGATTACAATACTTTCTCTTTGTACACTTCGTATACGAGAAAGTAAAAAAGGAACAATCCGGGATATTTATTTCCAATCTAGGTCACATCTTTATTTCGAGACTGACAGTCAGAAAAGAGGACTATCATCGATTATCCTAGGCATCAGGTCGCTTAATACGTATGGCAAAAGTTCTGAATTTAGAATTAACTTTTTCAAATCTTTTTAAAAACGATATACAGTGCACTCCCGATTATCCGGGTTAATCACTAGGAGGGATCGCACGGACAATAGAAAAGCACGGGTAATCCGAAAACTCCTTTTTATTAAAGAAAAAATCAACATCAGTGCAAAAATATAAAAATTACTTACATTTGCATGCTGTATAACATCAAACTAGGATTTTTTTTTTAACATTTACTGCTTTAAAAAATCTGTAATGCTTCTTTGCTTCTGCTCTTTGTTCATCTCTTGTCGTATATCGACGCATATTTTACGAACCGCAGTAATGTCACCGTAACCAAATCCTCTTTGTCCCATATAATCTGACAAAGTTTCCACAGATTGTAGAGCAGCAGAATGAGAAATTGCATTTTCCTCATTTAGTACATCAGTGCTAGCTGATTCTCCATTATCAAGTTTTAGAGGGATTTCTAATTTTTGTTTAACATTTAAAACGCTTCGTTTTCGTTTCACACCACTCATTTTTACCAGTAAAAAATTTCGCGCTACTAACTGACGATAAACAAGACGCAAAAACTAAAGGAACACGTGCGAAAGTGAAAGAGGACGAAGAAGTTAAAGAATGATGTGCCAGGGAGAAGTGCGTTCATACGAGAATGAGCTAGCAGGAAGTGGATGATTCATTTTTAGGAAAATTAGGGGTTGAACCGGTAGAGATTGCACGTGGAGGAAGAAAGAAAAAATCCATTCTTTAGCCTCCGCCGTCACGCTCACTAGTTTCAAGGAATGAATCTGTCGATCGAACATCAACATCGATTTTACATGAGTGATACGCGTGAAAATGTTTCTCTTTAAATTTTTTGTGAGTCAGGAATGAGCACGGCTAATCCGCAAACCGGATAATCCGAGCACGAATGATAGAAAGTGTTTTTAAATGAGTTATTTACTTAAAAATTCGAGACAATCTGGAACGTATATTTAAAATGCGCTACACAATCCGGGACTTCTGGTCACCTTAGCTACCTATTAGTCTACCTTCCAATTCAAACTGACAAATTCGCAATTATCCCTTCTTACATTTCTGCTGAATTTTAACATTCCGTTTTCATTTATTTTTCTAACTTTCACATTACTCAACATTCTCTCTTTTTTCCCGCCATAAACCGTTCTTTCGTCGTCATCCGAAGGTATCAAGCCTTCCACCCGAACCAAATCTTACGTGTCATCGTCTCCCTCACGTGACGAAGATTAAAAAGAAAAAGACGGGGCACAGATACATTATCCAAATAACAGGAAGGGAAAAAGGCGGCGAAAATTCCATTTATCCATTAGGACAAGCTATCTTCTCGTGGTCCGACGTCTAATCATGGCGCACGCAAAATGGACGCCATATTGCACACGCAAGCGGGAAAAGAAAGATTTCGCTCGTGCATGCTGTGTGTTCAGAGATGTGATTTGATGTCCCATTTGTTTATGGACGCGCTTAATCTTCTTCAATCTTATATTTATTCCTAAAAGCTCGGCAGAGAGCAGATGTCTCGGTGGATTATGGCACCTGTATCGTGTTATTCTATCGAGTTTTTTGCTGGATCATCAGTTTTGTTTCTGGCAGAGGGTTAGAAGGGTCACTTGGTGCGAGATATAGTGCCCGAAGTTGATTGACAAGGTTACGAGAAACAAAAGAGAATTAATGGGCTTTTTTTATGCGATTGCTTCTAGTAGGGGATTATGCTGTCAGCGGCTGTCTGTTTCTGTCGCTGTGTGAGTAATATTGAATAGATTACCGGATTGTTTTCCAAAATTGTTTCCTTTGCGTGCATACTGATGGATTATAGTCGATTTATTTTTGCTCTGGTGTTTTGTTTTTTCCTAAATAAAAATTGTGGGCCATTATACTGTTAGGCTAGGCGCATACATGCAAATATTAATCGGGCAACTGTTTAGTTTCATGGTGAAAGACTATGGGCTCGAGTAAGAGCGCGCATACATGCAACTTTATAGTTCGGCAACTAAACAGTCGTAAAACCGCAGCGATCGCCTTTTGATTAAACCAGCGGGAGTGGTCTCCCCGAAACTTTCTCGTATACTTTTCCAAAACGGTGCTGCTTGGGGGGGCGGCCCCCCGCGTGGATAAAAAAATTAGTACCTACTGTAACCCAGAATCCAATGACTATCAGAAAGTTTTTCATTGTAGATTATAGTGATTAAAAATATTTAGGTGAAGAATCTTATTCAAAGAGATGCGTGCCGATAAAAACACAGACTGATTCTACTCTGACCGGCTCAAGGACAAAGTGACGTAATCCTTCGAGTGCACAGAGATTGCTACCAGTACGCATGCGCATAGAAAAGCGGATAAAAAAATGAATATGCAATTTAAACGCTTTTTCTTAACCGATTGAAATGAAATTTGGGCACATATCTATAATTAATGTTAGCAACCGTCATACCAATTTTTATTTATCTAAGCCAAAGGGTTTAGGAGATATAATTTTTACAAGTATGCGATTATACAGTCCGACAGACCATCAGCCCTTCGACGGATTTGGCCCAAACTTTGATACGGACCTGCATTCATGATGATAAAACTGTCTACCAAATTTTATCCATATAGCTGTTCAAGTTTTTGAGTTATAATGTTCACATGACCGCGGACAGAGAGACAAACTTCCCGCAGACGGATTTTGTCCAAAATTTGAGAGAAACCTACAAATTATGTGTAAAGATCACATACCAAATTTCATCCCCGTAGCTCTAATAGTTTTCGAGTTATCGTGTTCACAGACAGACATAATTCCAAAATTGTGTTTTTCGGACTCAGGGAGAGGTCTAAAACGTGGAGATTCGTCAAAATCTCGAGTTCGAATATTTTGACGATTACAATACTTTCTCTTTGTATACTTCGTATACGAGAAAGTAAAAATCGCACAACTCTCGTAAAGTACACGGGTTTCTAGTAGAGCGCGCACAAACTAAATAGTTTCTCTGTTCATTCAAGGGGTGAAGGTCAAGACGAACTCTGAAACAGGTGCTTAAACTATACCAAGCTTTGATTGAGGGCGTTTTAAAGAAGCTTGCGCTATTCTTAAAATAATTTAGCCCTAAAAATGGCTGGTATTAATAAAAAATGATATGGAATTATTGATTGATTGTATAGAAAGGAGACCTGCGCTTTATTTAGTTATTTGCTGTTATTAGTACCTGTCAGTTATTATTTTCAAAATAAATATTTTGCATACATTTAATAATTTTTACTCCATTTTTATTAATAATACATACGTTTTATTACATAATTTTAATTAATTTAATTAGTCTTTTCTTTGTTAATATTTCCGGTGCTTTGAAATCAATAATTTTAATTTTATCCCTTATATTATTTCTCTCTTTGTTAGCATCCCTTTATCTCAGCTTATTGTTAACAACTAAACAATGAATGAGGTATCATTGAATAGGATTTTTAAAAGACTTCAATGAAAACACATTATCATTATACGTTAAAAAAATTTTTTTGTTTAAAAATTTGAGTGAAAAGAAAATTTTTAGTTACTAGAAAAGTTGTCATTTCGGCCAACTTAATCTAACTCATGTGGCTATAAACACAAATGAAACATTTATTTACTCAATAGTCTTCAATAATAGACAAAATATTTTAATTATAGTGATGGAGTGAATGACTTTTTGGAATGAGCTCGTTCTATTTAGAATAGTGTCGCATTACATGTTTTTTGTATCCATTGTTTATTTACTAGATAAATTTGTTTTTATAATTTCTTTGTCTGAGTTCTCTAAATTTCCCGAAATTTATATTTATTTGTTTATTTGGATATTTTTCGAATGTTCTTTGGATGTTATAAAACGGGCATAGCCGTATTAAGTCCTCTAGAAGCCCTCGTTTTTCCCATTCTAACTTCCAAAACCAGATAATTTTGCATTTCTTTTAATTTAATTTCTATATAAGCAGTTTTAACTAGCAAATTTTAACGAATTGAATTAGCAAAGTATTTAACTTCAGATCACTTTCAAGAGAGTTGGTACCTGTATACCGCGTATAAGGAAATGTAAAATTAAACTTTAAAAGTAATTTTATACAAAATTGTAAATAAAAGGAAATTTTATTCTATTACTATTTAAATACTAATACTATTCTAACTACTATACTACTTCTAATACTATTATAATACAATCTAAATACTATTTAATTATAGGATCGCACATTTTTTTAAATATAAATCAACATTTTTTAGCATTATAAAGCAACATAACATGAAATTTGCAAAAAGTAATTAATTAGGAATATGTTAAAATGATGTTCCAAATTTAAACTTAAATTTAATCATATTGAAACTTTAATGCTGAACACGGCTTAATCAATCATAATGCATCTCCATGAATATACTATAGGTGCTCGGCTACTTTACTGTTGCACTTTGTTGAAAAACTGCTGTACTTTGATAAATTGTTCCACGAACTATTTTTAAATTGAATATTGATAAAAAATTCTTATTTGGTTAATTTGAAATTGACAAACCCACAATAAAAATGAGATGTAACCAAAAGTTCGAATTAAGAAAAATTGGGTTTAAATACAAACACAACAAGAGACAACGACAGTTTTTATTCTAAAAACAGCAATAAAGATTTATTCAAAAGTTTTAATGAATACTACGTAACTAATTAATAAACAGTAAATAATTTTGATCTCTAAAGTAAT
The DNA here is from genome assembly GCA_013235015.1 of Araneus ventricosus. Classification (NCBI taxonomy): domain Eukaryota; kingdom Metazoa; phylum Arthropoda; class Arachnida; order Araneae; family Araneidae; genus Araneus; species Araneus ventricosus. The sequence goes on from BGPR01002934.1 coordinate 95,485, forward strand.
ATTAGTTATAATTTTAAAATTTTTAATTCCAATAAATAATTTAAATAAAGAAATCTATGTACAGCACCTCGAGTGCAAAAATTGTGCCATTATATTTTAATTAAATACAAAGAACAGCAGCTAAGAGTGAGTCCTTGAGTTAAATTATGGGCCTTAAAGATTATTCGCTGGCACCCATAAGATACGGACGTATTTAACTAACGAAAACAATTCAGAAATGAGCACAGTTTTCAGTTTTGACCTCAAATTAACCAAAATAAATTCGAATTATAGGATATGTACAGAACTCGCCTATTACTAGTAATGATCATCAAAGCATTTGATAAAGAAAGAGATCAATGAAAATTAAAGTTCTAATGATTGAAATGATGGCTTCGTGAGAGAGTGTTAGCTGAAGATCAATTTGAGGAATTTTGAGGAAAACTAAATTGTATCACTATTGAAAAAAATTATTTTGGGGCTCCCAGCTCATGCATAGTGCGTTTGAAAAGACAGCGAGCGCATCCAAAAATGATGAATCGCAAGATTAAAAATCCCATATATGCGCACCCGTCGCAACTAATTAGTTTAGTCGCTGTGAGATCGCTCGGTGCAGGCAACTCGACGAAATTGTTTGGTTGCCGAAGGAATAAAGGAATTAAATTTCCGAAGGAATCAAATTTCTCAGCTAAAAATAGTTTACATATTAAAACTAATTAAAAGACAAAATAACTAAATAAAGTTTTTCTGTAAAAAAAAGCGAATTGACTACATTTTATGAAACGCAAAACTAAATTCATGATAACCATTTAAATCTAGTCAATCAAAACAACCATTTATAAATAAAAAAAATATAATTGAATTGAAAATGCATGAAAAAAACAAATCTTGAATAATTATTCTGTGCATAACAAAACAACAAACACACACTAAGAAATTGAATATCTATAAACTATAAAAACACAAATTGTCAAATAATAGCTAATAATAGCAAATGATAAAAAAATAAACTAAAACATGTATACGTTTGGATAATAGTAGTACTGCGGAGCAAAGTAAAATATAAAAACACACATCACCATTCAACAGTGTACAGCCAAGATAAATAATTAAGATTAAAGCCAATGCATAAAATAAAGTCAAATTTACCATTCTAAAGCTATCTGTTAGGCTTATTTAATCGCCGATAATAGCATTGTGGAGAAAAATTTTGTAAAGGTTGAGAAACATTTAGATAAGGAGAGAATTTTAAAACTCAAAAGAAATGTTTAAAAATTACTGAGAAAATAGTATAAAATAAGATAAGCAAAAGTTAAATGAGGGTATTGGAAGAATTTAAATATAGTGTTTCCTTTTAGGTATTCAAAAAAGAGGAGAGAAGCTGACGAAATATTTGTTGACACTGACGAAGGCGAGATTCGAACTGGGGTTGAACAGGTGGAAGGAACATGTATAACCAACTGCGCTGTTCGGACCGTGTCAGGGGAACGTTTGAAGCATTTGGGAGGAGTATAAGGGGAAAGGGGGGGCAAAGAATGCTGAAAGAGGAGGAATTATTTATATAAAATTCATTTGGAGCGCTTACGATTTATATGACGTGATTTTTAAAATTAGGGAGATCTTCAAAGAATTTTTTGGCTAATTTTAGAATAAACTCTTTAAGGCTAGGGAGCTTAAGCGATTTCGCAGATGAGTGTTAAAAATGTGGAAAGCTTCACAATTTTGCGAGTCATTCTTGAGCAGGGCGGCCATGCTAATCTTCTCTGTATTACGGGTAATCTTCTCTATACTACTCTTCTATGCACTGCCGTACATTGTACGGAGGCGGGTCGTAGTAGCATGACGTAGGCAAACAAGCTACTACGTCAATTTCTACTCTCGCAATCAGCGACCTTAAAATTCAGATAACTTTAAAAAAATTTATAAAAAATAGATAAAATTTTGTGCAATAATAAAACTGGTATCATTGGAAAGACTTTTTATTTTGCTCTTTAAAATCACATAAAATTTTTTTTGTCGATCCATTCATTGATAAGTTATTGTCAAAAAACGACGAAATTTGGTTTAATTTTTATGTAATTTAAATTTTAATTAAAATTTTTGAAAAACGGCTCCGAGGTTCACATCTTCAGCATCCAAAGTATATCTGTGCCAAATTTGGTAGGTCTACGTTCTACAGTCTCTTCTGTAGACCGCCAACAGACACACACACAGAATTTCTCTTTTTTTATTAACTAGAATATCACCCGTCATGGTTTGACTGGTGCAAATTGCCTCTTCATTCGAGAGATTCCCCCTCAAATTTAACTTGTTTAAATAGATATATATGCGAGAGAAATGTTTAACATTGATTGAAAACAAATAAAATAAACATATGTTTTATGATAGGAAATATTTTTTATTAACATATTATTTCAATATTTCTTTATTCAAAAAACCTCTTGGTAAACAACATTCCGTGTGAAGTATTTTTCGTTGTTTAATAATTTTCCTTGTACTTCAGATGTCTTTGTGTAAATTTTAACGTGATTGGGAATTCTAGACCTTGAAAGTGCAACATAGAGCTGTCCATGTGAAAAGACAGGCTCATCGAGGTAAATTCCAACATGATCGAAAGTTTGCCCCTGCGATTTGTTGACAGTCATCGTGTAAGCTGGAATTACCGGGAACTATTTAACTGACTGAATTAAATTCGGTTCAGAACGAATGATAGATTCACGTCACTGGTGGCTAATTTAATTCTTGGCAAGAAAACAACATCGCCACGATTGCATTCAAATACAATTTGGCGTCGAAACTATATCACGCGCATGATATACCACTAACGTAATTTACTACTTTCTATTAAAAAACGGAAATTAATTTGAAATATAGGATTAATATAATTTAAAATTTCTCGGGAACTATTGATCATAGCGAGATAAATTTTATATCAATCGATAGAAAATTTTATTTCACTATTTTAGAGCTTTTAAATTTGGAATTAGAACGACAATTACTCTTTTAAATTTAAAATTACTAAAATTTAGGTTCTCTAACAAAGAAACAATGCTGTTTAACGTCTCGCTCGTTGATGCGCATCTATAATCCTGCTGATAAAACTGTACACATATCGGTTGACGAATATAGTCCAAAATTAGACACATTTTTGTGCAATGATGTTATTACCAAAATTCGTCCATCTAGCATGTTACATTTTTGAGTACCACGCTCACATACAGACGAATGAACAGATCGACAGACAGTCAGTTTTTGATGGATTTAATCCAAATTTTGATGCACATACACAATTCTGGTGATGAAACTATATGTCATATTGCATCCAGTTAGCTCATTGCATTTATGAGTTATGTTCGCATGCACACGAACTGACAGACTTCACTTTGACCGATTTCTTCCAAAGTTCGGTACAGATCTATAGTTTGGGTGTGCTACCCATACACCAAATTTCATTCGTTCAGTTAGTTATGTCTGTGAACACGATAATTCAAAAGCAGAACTCCATAGATATATTCACAGACAAGCAAAATTCTATTTTTTTTTGGTGAGGGGGGGAGACTTGAGGATGTCTAAAACGCGGAGATTCATCAAAATCTTGGGATAGAATATTTTAACGATTACTATATATATATTTTTTATTTGTATAATTCGTGAAAAAGAAGTAAAAGTGTTAAGAAAAAAAATTCGACGGGAGGCTGTCTTTGAAACGGTCGCTGGGATTGAGGGGCATAAACTTGCTTACCTTACTCAACTGTGACTTTCTCTGACTAAAGTAGTTCTATGTGACTTTGACCTATGACCTTTCTCTGTTAAATGAAACTAAAACCAACTCAACTCAATTAAATCGATAGAAAGGACAGCTCAATTAAATCAAAAATTGTTAATAATAATTAAGGACAGTTAATTAATCGATTACTCAACTGTGGCTTTCTGTGACTAAAGTAGCTCTAGGAGACTTTGACCTATGCTCTATGACCTTTCTCTGTTAAATGAATTAATCTGAATAAATTGATTAATCTGAAATGAATTAATTGTTAATCTGTTAAAATCCAGTTAATATACCGCTCACGACCGATGCGTGCTCGCGCATCGGTCGCTGTGACGTCATCAAAATTCCTCGTGATTTTCACCAAATTTGCAACTCGACTGTGACTAAACCCTAATTATAAATTCTAAAATTATTTTTGCAATCGTCAGTGTCTACCTTTCTCCGTTAAATGAAACTAAAACCAACTCTCTATGTTATTTGGTTGCCGAGCTATAAGCGTTTAACTTTACCACGAAATTCGATGTAATTCAACAATTCTTGAGTAATATTTCGCGTGAACTACAGATTGATGACAGATTTGCCTTAGTCTGCGTGCGCGCGCATCGGTCGTTGTGACGTCATAAAACATTTTAGTGATTTTCACCAACTTTGTAGCTCGACTGTGACTAAACCGTAATTCCTAATTCTAAAATTCTTTTTGCAATCTTCAATGTCAACCTTTCTCTGTTAAATAAAACTAAAACCAACTCTCTATGTTATTTTGTTACGGAGCTATGAGCGTTTAAAAATACCACGAAAAGCTTCATCATTTTTTCCTTTCCCGACACACCATTAGACCACTATGGAGAGACGTAAGTCTACGTCAAAAATAAAGTACAAGCAATGTCATATATTTTTAAATCTGGAATTCTTTCCTCATCCGCTAAAGCAGGGCATTCAATAGAAGGGTAGGTTATGCCATTTGTCCGAAGACCGGTTTTTCCCCATCCATTCAAGTCGAAAGATCAGACACGTAATTCACGGAGGCTCCAAAGTGCCCTACCATCACTCTACGCTATCCCTACTCCTCCTCCCCCACACGGCGGATTTCCGATTTTCTACCTTCGTTGCGGGGTTCCAATCTAGGCAGAACCTTTGTTTCCCCTCTACCTTCGCAGCGAGGTCCTCAAAAGGCCATCAGTCCATTCCAGTTTGATTTCAAACTATTCGGAATTTCAACACTTTCAATCCGCTGTGCCAATTTTTAAAGAAATATTGCCCTGCGTTTTGCGCATGCGCAGTAAAAAGTTATTTACCACAAATACTCGTATTTTCTTTAATATTCAAGGTATTTATTTCAAATTTTTATACAGTGCTTCTCTAATATGTTGTCGAGTATTCTGCAAGTTTCATACAATTTGGTTTAAAACTCTGCAAGCTATAAGCAAAACACGTGCAGAAAAATTTTGGATTTTTTAAAGAAATCTTTATATCTTCCCAAATATTTCTTCTGTGTTTACGAAAATGCATGTAACTATTATGCACATTAAACATAACCATTGATGAAAGTGTCATCTCGTTATCAGCTTCCTGTGAAATGCGGTGTGCCGAAATACCTTTCGTCTTCATCAATTTCTAGTTGGTCCCCTAAATGTCCTCTTAACCGTATCTCCAATGTAAAATGTGAGTTTCCACTACTGTATGTTACACGATTCTCCACAACCGATTCTGAACCATTGTTTTCGTATTAACTCCAAATTTTTCGCATTTTATGAAATGGTCCTTAGTTTTGCACACCAGTGTAGATCTGTCTCAAATTTTAAACCCAATCGGTCTATGCGAAAAGATCCAAATTGCATACTCGATTCTTTTCACTGCATGACGAAGCTAAACATAAAACATTTTGTAAAATAATACGAGAAAGTTGAGGGAGAACATTGCTGCTGATTTCTTTCACTGTGAACTTGAACTTTAATATTTAAAAAGAAATTCTTTTAAAATGCTTAGTGTGATTATTTAAGGAAAATACTTCATTTCAATAGATTGTCAAATAGTCAATAGACAATAATTTTTTTTTTTTACGTGCATGAATTAATTTATTTTATTTAGTGATTTTTGTATTTGATTTATTTTCTGCTTAAGTGAGTTCTTTAAAGTTGTTTCGCATGATTCGCGCAACCTCTTCATAATCAATTTTTTATTTAATTGAATCTCGATAGATGGCGCCTCGAAAGTCTTTAATGTCCTCTGTCAAGACGAGGAAATAATTTTTCTACGATTATTTAAATGAGACTATATACCATATTGATATGGAAAATTCATTTACTTTTTATTTTAATTCCCTGGTTTGTTTCAATCAGAAAATTGGTTTACGTTCATAATTTAATCAAAATTAAGGCATAAAAATTAACTAAAACAATTTTTCTTAAATCCTTTCAAAATTTACTTCAACTTATACCATCAGAATGCTAAAATTCAGTTCAGAGGATGGACGTGATTTCATACTTCATTTTTAACGTTTCTGCACAATGAAATAATTCAGAATATGATTTCTTAAAATGGGTTGCGGAACGTTGAAAATTAAAAATCTGTGATAAATATCGTAAAAAAGTATGCGCAGTAAAACGTTTTTTACCTGGGATTCTATCAACCAAGGTTTCTACTAAACGAACCAGTACCAGAAAAATCGAACTGCATTTTTATTATTATTTTATTTTACTTAATGAACAGGAGTGGCGCCATAGGGGGGAACCGGGGATGCTGTGCCCCCCATCGGGGGAAAATTTTGTATCCCGTCGGGGAAAATTTTTGTACGGGGTATTCAACCGCAGTTGATAAATAATAATCTGGCGAAAATTTGAGACCAATTTCATTACACTCGTCCCCCCCCCCCTTCGTTGGGAAAACTTAAGCGTCATTCCTGCTAATGAAGTCAACGAGTTTTTCAGGGAAGCAGGAATGGCGCTAGAGTTTGCGAGACAGGGAGCATGGTCTCCCCGACAGGAGGGCACGACCTGCTGTATGGGGGTGGGGGGGACGAATGTAATGAAATTGGTTTCAATTTTTCTGCAGATTATTATTTATCAACTACGGTTGAATACCCCGTACAAAAATTTTCCCCTAAGGGGGTGCCCCCTCTGGCGCCACCCCTGCAGGGAAGGATGTCAAAGTTGATATTGGAGACAATTTTTGAGGATTTTTCACAATGAGGAGACTTGTAAAAAGCCGTTATCGGAGACGATCTTTTATAATTCAAGAAGTTATTTAGATTTTAAAAAAAACATAGCTCCATTCTTAAGGACATCAATAGTGATGTGAGTGAATTCCATGCGTTTTCATCAGGGTGGCGCCAGTGGGGGAGGGGGCAGGGCCATAATTTTTGTACCCAGTTCACGCAACGGGGTATCCAACTAATAGATAAATAAAGATCTGGCGAACATTTGTGACCAATTTCATTACGCCCCTTCCCAGTACAGCATATCCTGCGCCCCCATTGGGCAGACTCTAACTTCAGTCCTGCTTTTCATGAAAAAATGTAACTATGCATGCCGAAAATGTCGCGTTGCTGAGCGGGAGAAAATATTCTTTTGATAATACCTTTAAGGAGTCATTAGGAAATTACAATGAAAACAGAAAAAGTCGGTAACATTCGCGAATCTTCTAATAAAAGCTAATTAACGTTTCAGAAAATGCATGTAAAAAGTAACTGACTACTGTAAGAAGTGATCGCTAATAAAAGTGGTTGTTAAAACGTTAATACGCGGTTATGCTTCCGAACTTATTTTTTAAAATTTCTTCAAATAAACTATTTTGCAATGTCTTGTCGAAAGAAAAGAAATCACAACTTAAAATATACAGTAGAACCCTGGGGATTCAAAATTTCGTATAATCCAAACATCTTTTTTTAATTTTTTGGAAAATTTTTGCTGAAAAATGAAGGGAAAAATAGCAATTAAACATCAGAAACAAAGCTAATGTTTGTTCCAAACTTAAATGAAGTATTCGAATTGGTCTTTAAGAACGAATGTAGCACCTTCATTAGGAAAAAAAAAAAAAAAACCTTGGATATCTTCTTTTTACCCTTAACTTGTTTGCCACTATACCGTGAAAATCGTCGCTCGCATTTCCGCACGCCTTGACAGAGCACCCAGAGTCAATACTCTACTTCATTTGGTATATCAAGAGTATTTTACCGAATTTCCCGTATAATCCGAATTCCTCGGAATCGGAATAAAGGTTAGCCCCAATTAGCTCGGATTCCCAGGGTTCTAATGTAGTTTCTATTAAGTTTTCGATTATCTGAGGTGATTACGGTCCCAATCAGCGCGGATAATCAAGTTTCTACTGTAATATAATAAGAACCAGCGGGAGTGGTCTCCCCTAAACTTTCTCGTATACTCCTAACACATGTAGTGAAAAAATAAGCTAAAAGGCAGTGAAATGAACAGGAAACCCTAACGCAGTGGGGAAAAAAAAAGCTAAACGTCATATGACGATTTCCGAAGGTCGTCCAACGTGGAAATGGAATTACAAGCCGGCGTGATTACCAATAGGGCTGGGTGTAAGATAAAGAAAACGAAATTTGCAATTTGAACGCCTTTTTTATAACCAATTGATACAAAAATTGGATACAAATCTACCATTAAGGTAAGAAGGCCACATACCAAATTTCATTTATCAAAGTAATTTTTTAAAGAAGTTATTGCGTTCAAAAGTATGCAATTATACAGATTGCTACCAGTACGCATGCGCATGGAGAATCGGATTAGAAAAATTAATTATGCAATTTGAACGCCTTTTTTTCACTAAGTTTCATTTATTTAAGTAGTTTTATTAAGAAGTTATTGCGATTATACAGACCGACAGACAATCTACCCTCTGACGGATTTGGTCCAAAATTTGATACGCACCTACAATCATGATGATAAAACTGTACCGAATTTTATCCATCTGGCTATTCAAATTTTTGAGTTATAGTATTCACATGACCGCGGACAGACAGACTGCCCGTGGACGGATTTTGTCCAAAATTTGATAGAAGCCTACAAATAATGTGTAAAGATCACATACCAAATTTCATCCCAGTAGCTTTAATAGTTTATGAGTTAACGTGTTCAGAGACAGACAGACATAATTCCAAAATTTTGTTTTTCGGACTCGGGGAGGTCTAAAACGTGGAGATTCGTCAAAATCTCGAGTTCGAATTTTTTTGACAATTACAATACTTTCTCTTTGTATGCTTCGTATACGAGAAAGTAAAAATGAAGAAAGCTTGCATTTAATTCTAAATTCTCCTTGTCTCCATAGAACTGTCATGCAGATCGAGTCACTTCATTAGAAGGCGTGACGCATCGACCTCGGTGACGTCATCGAGGCGGTTGACAGTGAAATACTTTCACTCTGTGTCGCTTCTCAAATATTGACGATGGTTTCCCTTTACTCGTGTGACGAAGCGTAACCTTGTGCGCTGGAAGGTCGATGAACGATATGGTGGTCCGAGTGGGCGAATGCGGAATCATAATGAAGCGTCCCCACTCAAAGAATGACCGTTTAGTTGCATTCACAATGTGATTTTGATTCTTCCGACTGATATGAATTGTGTTCTCAGTTGTTTAAACGTAGACAGAGAGTCGTTTTCACTTTCCCTATAGGAAATTAGGATATATAAAAACAGAAAGTATTGTAATTGCCAACAAATTCGACCTCGAAATTTGATAAACCTCCACGTTTTATACCTCACAGAATACCAAAAACACATTTTTACTTTCTAGTATACAAAGAGAGAGTATTGTAATAGTCAAAAAATTCTAACTCTAGATTTTGACGAATCCCCACGTTTTAGACCTCCCTCAGTCCGAAATACACAATTTTGGAATTATGTCTGTGTGGCTGTCTGTCTGAGTATGATGACTCGAAAACTATTAGAGCTATGGGGATAAAATTTGGTACGTCATCTTTACACATAATTTGTAGGTTTCTATCAAATTTTGGACTAAATCCATCCACGGAAAGTGTCTGTCCGCGTTCATGTGAACATAACACAAAAACTTAAATAGCTAGACGGATAAAATTTGGCACACAGTTTTGTCATCAGAAATGTAGGTTCGTATAAAATTTTGGGCCAAATCCGTTGAAATATATAATCGCATACGCCATAACTTCTTAACAAAATTACTTAGTTAATTGAAATTTCGTATGTAGTTTTGAAACCCCAATTGCAGATTTGTCGCCAATTTTCGTTTAAATCTGTTTAAAATGGGCATTGAAATTGCATATAAGTTTTTTTTCCCCTTCATTCTACGACGCAAAAAAAAGGCGCGAACGCTGGAGCGAGTGTTTTCCCCCCCTTAGGGAATACTGCGCGTTTTCCTGCGCGGGGCGTACTTTTCTTCCCCTACCTGTGTTATACGTATGCGAGAAAGTTTTGGAGAGTCCACTCCCACTCGTTGGAATTATGTTTGTCTATCTGTGAACACGATAATCCAAAAACGCATTGAGCCGGACTAGTGAAATTTGGTATGGGGTCTTTAAACCAAATTTGTAGACTTAAATCAAATTGTGGGTGAAATCGATCCACAGGACCAGTAGTTGTCCAGGATCGCAGGATCTGTAGTCTGTCCGTAAGCATATGAACACGATAACTAAAGGAGCTAGATAGGTAAAATTTTGGTACATAGTTTTATCATCAAAGTTGTAGATAGATGTCAAATTTTGGACTAAATCCTTCAATGGGTGGAACGTCTGTCTGTCTATTTGCGTTTTTAAATTAAGACTTTGAGAAATGGAATTTGGTATTTGGTCATGTGACCCAAACTGTAAATCGTTATTAAATTCTGGACCGAATCGGTCGAAAGAAAGGCGTCCACAATACACACTCGGTTTAATTCATTCTACGAAGTACCAAATGCACCACATTGCGTCACTATACGAGATATTCAGAAAAGGGGGACACTCATGCTTGTGTTGTTCCCCTTCCGCTTTGCTGTGGCCTCCGATTCAGTGAACAACAAAAATCTGAGTACTGGTTGCGGTGCCAATTGTGTAACTCTTGCGTACAGTGACATTTGCGTACAGGTTATTAAAATTCAATCAATCTTCTGTAGCTCATCTATAAAAGGGGTTAGTAGTAATTTGTGTTGGTTTGTTACAATTTATGGCTCTTGGAGAATTTATATCTAGCGTGCGGACCAAACAATAGAAAGTTTATTTATCTGGATACAAAATAGCTGGTGTTTCAGAATTTCTTAAAATGCATTGAACAGCAATTTATCTCTAATAAAACACATAATGTAGAAATTATTCAAATCGATTCAAATTTCATTAAATGTCATGTTAAATTTCAACGAATCCAACCAACTGATTCTGATTGCTGATAACGTTTAAAATGTTGCAAAAGTTGTCCAAACTCTTCCTTATTCTCGTCAGTCATGTAACCGTTGTCAAAAGATAATCGATCCATAATTTTATGAAATGTACGCAAATGTCACTGTACGCAAGGGTCATTACACCACTTGCGCACAGTGACATTTGCGTACGGGTTATTAAAGTTCAGTCAATCTTCTGTAGCTTCTCTATAAAAGGGGCTAGATAGTGATTTATGTTGGTTTGCTAGAATTTGGCTCTTGGCGAATTTATATCTAGCGTGCGGACCAAACAATAGAAAGTTTGTTTATCTGGATATAAAATAGCTGGTGTTTCAGAGTTTCTTAAAATTCATTGAACAACAATTTATCTCTAATAAAACACATAATGTAGAAATTATTCAAATCGATTCAAATTTCATTAAATATCATGTTAAATTTCAACGAATCTGACCAACTGATGCTGATTGTTGACAACGTTTAAAATGTTGCAAAACTAGTCCGAACTCTTCCTTATTCTCGTCAGTCATGTAACCGTTGTCAAAAGATCATTGATCCATAGTTTTATGAAATGTACGCAAATGTCACTGTACACAAGGGTCCGACCTTGCCCAATGTCCGCAATTTTCATGAGGGGGGTAGATGAGCTTTATTTGCGATTTTGTTAGAGAGAATACGAAAAACTCGACGGGAGACTATTCCTCCTGGTTCATGTTAGAAGTATGCAGGAACCAAAGTTCTATAGATTTATTTCGGAATTGGCGCATGGAAGTCTAAAGCTGACCATTCACTTTAAGTATGGTCATGGCATTTGCCCTAAACCCGTTTTTTTTTCACCCATTTTAATCGAAAAATACAGGCACGCCATTCACTTGTATTTAAAAGGACTCTATCTCTGAACGAAGGTGGGGGAGGGCGATCTTCTTTCCCTCTCTACAGCTGCTTGTCAATCGCTCTTCGATTTTCCCCAGACAGTAGATTTTAATTTACGCTACCCTTAAAGCGAGGCTTCAATCTACTGAAGGCATTGCTCTTTTCGCTAGCCTCTTTCAGGGTCCCTCTGAAGCGAGACTTTAAACCCCAGTGTTTACGCTCCGATTTCAGTCCAGGCGGAATTCCAACCACTTTGCCATTTCCACTGAACTAAGCCATTTGGCTGATTTCCATAGATTTTTATGGCTTTTTCCTTCTCGCGTTCCAAAATATACAGTTTATCTGTGAAGTGAACGGCCGGCTTAATACTACCAATATTTTAAGTTAATAAATTCTAGTATTTTATCTCTCAACTAAAGACTGTGAAATATAGTGTGAGTTCTAACTAACCTACAATTTTGAATTGAAATTACTTTTGAGTCGTTGCAGATATTATTATAAGCTTTTATTGTTGTAGAAAAAAACATGAAAAAGAAATTAAATGGATAACGTTGTTCGAAATGAGAACTTTCAGAGGTTCAGTTTCAATAACTCAGCCTAGTTTTTTTAAAAATTTTTTGAATCCCTTCCCTTGAAATCATCTTTAACTTAACCAATACTTTCAAATGTTTTTATCAATGTTTTACCATTGTTCTAACAGACTTAGGTCGGTTTATCTATGTTGAAAACCACTTCCGAAGAAATTGTATTGCATTTTCACCATATAAATATCAATTTTTAACAATAAAAATATGTTCTTCGGTTGAATATGAGTGTTTGGAAGACAAAGAAAAAGGGTGAAAGTGTCGTTAAACAATATCCTCTCAGGCCCTATCTTCGTGCACGCATTGGTAGCGACATTTAATGAAGCTCTGATAAGTTATTTCAGTTTAAAATTGTACGATAATTAGAACACGCCTGTATTTTCTCAGTGCATGCAGAGATTTTTGCTTCACACAAAAAGATAGACTTTTAAACTCTGTAAGTAATGATAATTAAGAGTTCAACTCTAATTCGCCTCTCAGAAGAATTCAACTCTCAGAAAATTTTATCATTGTAGTTATTATTCGCTATTGTGCTCACAGGCAGATGACGTAGATCCAAAAATGTTTTTTTCAGACTCTGGGAGATGGAGACGTGGAGATTCATTAAAATGTCACGAACAGCCAGACAAATCTCCCGTTGACGGATTTTGAACAAAATTAGATAAAGTCTACAATTTTGGTGTGAAGACTGAATACCAGATTTCATCCGCGTAGCTTGTTGCGTTATGAAGACGTCATGCGCATAGATATACATAATTCCACTCAGTGGCGAATCCAGGATTTGGGTCCCGGGGGGGGGGGCGGCGGAGGTATACAAAATTTTGTATCGTCGTGACGAATATCAAACCTTATGGCTTATGTAAACCCAAACACTTTAACTTTACAGACTTTCCTCACCTGACAATAAGAATCATAAAGAACACTACAATACTTTCGATGATTTAATAAAAAAACATAATGAAATAACTAGCAAAAACATGTTTTTTATCGTGTCAATGCTATATCTCAAAACTATTTTGAAGTACAAGAAATATTTTAGAGCATAACAGAGATAACTGTCATAAAAATGTACTCCTACAAGGATTTATGTATATTTAGAATATGATTTTGTCTATGGCTGTGAGCGTACGGCAAATATTTTAGTCATTTTTCTTCAAATTTCTCAGTTTTTTTAAAAAAGTATTATTTTGAAAGACTAATTTTACAATATTTTCATAGTTTTAAAACATATGCAGTTGAAAAATAACATTAAAAAATATATATAAGTTATTTTTCAAAAAAATGTCTCCGAACGCAGTCGGATACTTTAAAGGGAGATTAAGAAAAAACAGCTGTAGTGATTTTAAATAAAATAAAGAATTCTGATCTAGCTCTGGGGGGAGGATGCAGGATGCCCTGGATTCGCCACGGATTCCGGTTTTTTTTTTTTTTTCTGTATTTGGGTGGTTCAAAACTTGGAAATTCATCGAAATCTTAAAATTGATTGTTTTGAGGATTAGAATACTTCATCACTTAACAACCAACACCATCTATCTCAATTTAACGACTATTTCTGATTTAAAAAAAAAAACATCTGATATGAACATGAGGCATATGCCTACCAGATGAGGAAAGAAAATATTCAGAAATAGTCGTTAAGTGACAACTTTCTCAACCTCGTATACGAGATATTAAAAAAGTTAACGTAATAATGTTTAAATTTTGTTTCACACAGAGCAACAAATACGCACCCAAAGAGCAGTAATTTGCCGACCTCTGTTCTGTAACATTAGAAAGCTTTTGTCGATAGTTTCCAAATAATACTATAATTGGATTGAAATTAGCTGCAAACAAAATTGCATTGTGCATTTTCTTTGTTAAATAATTCATTCACATTTCTGTTGCATATATTTTGAAACCTTTCATTGAATTAATGTCATTTTTCTTCTTCCAGAGACGGAGAGACGGGTACGGGCCAACGATCCCGACTTCAATGCTCAGTTCAAGTATGCCGTAAGTACCCATCTTCTAACTTCCCGATTACACTCCACTTTCGTTACAGATTTGAGAGTGACTCCTCTGTATGGGTAGTCAAAACGACAGTAATCTCGCAGCGAATTAATTCACTAGCAAATGTTGCATTTTGCTCACCTCTAACAGCTAGGCCAAAAACTTCATGCTATTCATCAAATGAATAAGTCAATTTATAGTTGAGTTTACGTGTGACATGGTAATAATAGAACGCGCTCAGCTATGGTGAAGTTTTATTATACAGGAGGTTCAGAAAGATCATTTACAAACTTTAAGGGAAGGTCAGACATACAAAAACAAATAATTTTTGCTATAGAACGTGGAATCGGAAACGTAAAGGGTGTCGCTATGGAAGGCTCTTTTTAAGTTATTTCAGTAAAAGAAAAGGATACACCAGATGAAAGTACAGCATAGATTGAATGGGATACAAATTTGCAATAATACAGCAATCCAATTACATGATAGATACGATAACGGCTACTAGGACGCAGTATCAACAACAAACCTCTGGAAAACTTAACGTAATGTTCAAAACACTTGCCGTCTGAGGAAATACTCATGCAACTGATTTATTTTGCTATTGTAAATTTGCATTCCATTCAATCTGTATTGTCCATTTCATTTTGAGTATACTTTTCTTTTGCTTAATTCACTGACAGACGGTCCCCTGTAGCGAAACCCCTTTCCATTTTCGACCCGAAAAGGACTTATTTCTGCATTTCTTCTTGCTCTATTCTTAAAGTTTATAAATGACCTTTCTTCAGTGGATACCCTGTATAAACAGGGTGTCCACTCTCTAAACTTGTAAGATAGGCATATACTTCCAACTGGTAAAATGCTTTAAATGACGTAAAAAATTATATTGACGTAGACTTGCGTTTCTCCATACTGGTCTAATGAGGTGTCGGGAAAGGAAAAAAATTATGACGCTTTTCGCGCTAAAGTTAAGCGCTTATAGCTCCGTAACCAAATAATATAGAGAGTTGGTTTTAGTTTTATTTAACAGAGAAAGGTAGACATTGAAGTTTGCAAAAATATTTTAAAAATTTGGAATTACCGTTTAGTCACAATCGAGCTGCAAAGTTGGTGAAGATCACGAAAAATTTTGATGACTTCACAGCGACCGATGCGCGCGCACGCAGACTAAGGTAACTCATTCATCGATCGCGAGAAATATTACTCAAGAATTGTTGAATTACGTTCGTGCTAAAGTTAAACGCTTATAGCCCCGCAACCAAATAATATAGAGAGTTGGTTTTGATTTCATTTAACAGAGAAAGGTGGGCATTGAACATTGTAAAAATAATTGTAGAATTTGCAATTACGGTTTAGTCACAGTCGAGTTGCAAAGTTGGTGAAAATCGCGAAGAATTTTACCTAGTCACATAGTCACACTGGTCTAATAGTCACTATAGACAATGGAGTTAATAGTCACATAGAGCTACTTTAGTTACAGTTGAGTAAGGTAAGTCTACAGCCCTCAACCCCAGCGGCCGTTTCGCAGAGACAGCCTCCCGTCGATTATTTTTACGTTGTTTGAGTCAATAAATGTACTGCTGAAAAAATTAAGAAGTCTAAATTTTTATACAGTCTCTCAGTCCCATATACCATATTTAGTAAAATATTTTTGACACACTAACATTTTAAACAGAAAGTTTCACTCTTCGGCGACTAAAAGTGACCGAGTGATGAAGCTTTGAATATCGCTACTTTAGATGATTTTAAACCGTTTCAGTGGCTGCCTCGAGGAAGATCCTCGCAGCAAATTTGTGTACTAATAAATGGTTTTGCTTTGATCTCTAATAATTGGATCAAAAACCAATGCTGTTCCATAGTCCGTCAAATACACGAGTTCCTTTTCAGCAGTTACAATATTTCGACATAAGCGAGAAAGGCCGATATCGGAGAAGTGAAGACATCAGATGATAAGGAAAGATAGAGAAGAGATATTTTTTAATAGAAATTTTCAGCATTAAATACTATTTTTACGACATACTACATTTCAAGACAAAAATTAGGTCAATTAAAACATGCCGATAAAAGGAATTAAAGATTAGCAACCGTATTCTTTTAACTTTCTAGGTATTTGTCCTATATACAGTAAAGCACCGTTTATGCGTTTCTTATTTTACGTTGTTTCATCACGGTCCCCATTCATTCTTATTAATTGTAATGATGAAATACTTCGGTTATATTCATTTTCCCCGGTCTTAAATATGAAAATTTCCTCCTTTCTAGTATATGAACTGTGATAAAGATATCTTGTTTTCGAAAATATTCACAATTGATAAATTAATAGAGGGCAAATCGTCTGGTGCTAAATTATCGATTAAGAAGAAGTTATTCCTCCTTTCTTTAAAGACGTAATGGACTCCATTGAAAAACTTCGAACTGATTTCTTTTGTCAGAAGAATAGTGAAAACACCATCAGTGAACTTAACTCGATTCATACGGATGTACTTTATGCTCACAGACAATCAGCACGTCAGACGAAGGTTCAAGACTTGTTTATTCAGCGCTTGCCTGCATGCACATAAATTATATAAGAAATATATAATTAGCACTCAAGATATACAATAAAAGTTTGGTTTTTCTCTCTTTTATGATAAATGTTTGATTTTTAAATTTAATTATTTTTTCACTATGCAGTAATATACTAGTACTATCTTTAAAAAGTTTTAAAGTTATTACTTTTAAATGAATTGGCATTAATGGCATTAAATTTGTAATGATCCAAACTGTTTATTGAAATCATACGTCTTTTAATTTATACGCCGATGTACGTCAATCCCTTGAAAGACGTATAAACAGTGTTTTACTATACTTAACACTTATTTACAGATTTCATAAAAAAAAATTGATGAAATAGAAAAAGTTAAATCCATTACGATATTACTTTATCTCTTAACAATAGAAGGGGAGCGCGTAATTTTAGCCTTTACAAAATGATAAGCTTAATATTTACAAAAAATTTACATTAAGTCCTTTAAGAGCCACAACAACTAGTTGTTATTTGGCCATATTCCATTATGCAATTCCACAAATTACTACTAGCATACGTTTAAAATATAGTAACACAACAAAACTTCAGCACTCTCATATACGCACACCGCACCAGACAGAGTAAGCACATCAGACTTCCGGTCCTTTCGGCATCGACGGTTACACAATTAAATATTTGTATGAACATTGAAACGGTATGAATTTCATTGCAATAATAAAATGCATTGTTATAAAATACATAAAAATATTTTTGAAAATTTGTTAAAATTAAGTAAAAATTGGACGACCATTAAATTGGTAGCATTGAAAGGATAATTTTTTGAATTTTAAGGTGGTGTAAAAATTTTCGAAAATTATCGTCAAAACACTCAAAATTTTGTTTAATTTTTTTAAATTAAAATTGTTAACAAATCGCTTGGAGGTGCATATTTCCACACTCCAAAGTATATTTGTACCAAATTTGTCACTTCTAGGTCAAACGGTCTGCCCTGTAGAACGCCAACACACACACATTCTTCTTCATTAGTAGTGGACATTTTTTATCTTTAAAAAGCTAATATGATTTTCTTCTGGGTAGGGTGGTCTTAACAAATTTAAGTTCCCTGGGCTAGAGGAATTAGGCGTACCAACAGAACCGTAACTAAGAATTTGAGAGCCTATGTCGAACGAAAATACCTACCTAATAAAATAATTCAAGAACAAAAGATGTCAACAGTTCTCTGATTAACGCCTTATAATTTTTCTAATCGGCGACTTTTTAAGTTGGTTGAACCAGCTTCCTTGTGAACCAGCTTCCGCTATGTGGGTAACTTTTTTCACAGTTAGCGCCAGCCGCCCCCCCTTCCGCGCGTCCTGTGCTCCCCCTTTCGGGCATGCTTTGCTGTTCCCCCTTTCGGGCATGCTGTGCTTCTCCCCCTTTCGGGCATGCTGTGCTTCTCCCCCTTTCGGGCATGCTGTGCTTCTCCCCCTTTAGGTCATGTTGTGCTCCCATTTTAGGGTATGCTGTGCTCCTCCCTTCGGACATTCTGTGCTCTCCCCTCCGTCGGGGCAAATTTTTGTATCCCGTTCACACAATGGGCTATTCATTTAGCAGATAAATAAAGATCTGGCGAAAATTTGAAGGGCGTCTCCCCCCCTTGTACAGCAGGTCATGCCCCCCGTCGTGATAACTCCAACGCCACTCCCTGCTTCTTTTACTCGCAAAATTTATGATTTCCTCATTGATTGACTATATGAATATTTTTTGAAATGTTTTATATGTGTATGCATCATTTACAAAATCGATGGCTTCCTAGCTACAAGACAATATATTTTTACTTTTAACATAAATAAAATTACAATTAAATAAATTTCTTGTTCAAAATTTAAATAAAATCAGTATAGTAAATTCTAAGGAGCCCTTGGATCAATGGCACCCCTGGGCTACAGCCCAATTAGCCCCTTAGATAAAAGGGCCCAGACCCCGAGTGTGAAAAATTCTTTTTCGAAGTCCTGGTGCACAACCCCGAGTGTACTTTCGCACTTGAACCCAAAGGGTAAAACCAGTCAAGTATTTCGTAAACATCCGCAAGTGGGTACGATTCTCGCCCACGCCGGCGTGCATGTCCGGCCGAAGCAACCAGTCACCCCACCAGACGAATGCAGCCGGATTCCGTGAATTTTAATAGTAGGAAATGCCTCAGATTCCGCGGGTCACCAAAGCAGACCGGTTCCTTCGCCTGGCCTTCCAAGGACACCGATAACTAGCTCGCTTTTGTCTTTTTCTTCCGATGCTCGTCTTTTTCTTTTCACCGCCGGGAATTCCGCATTGACCTCCGCGTCCGCTGCGAGGTGTGGGCACAACTGGAGACAGGTTGTTTTCGGTTCGATCGTGGTTGCACGTAGATACCTTTGAGTGGAAGTGGTGGCTTCTTTTTTGAGTGTACCACTTTTTCGGGTTGAGCATACCTGACTCAACGTGACCTTGAATTTCAAATTTGGTGATCTTGGTACTAAGAGGCAAGGCCGTTTTAAAATAATCGTCGTGAAAATAATTTCTTAAAACTCGTTTCTCCCATAATTCCATACGCGACTTAAGGTTTGGAACCTGAAATCGGAGGAAGGGGATGCAACACCTCCTACACAGTGGTGGATTTTGACATTATGAGACCACAGGCGCAAAAAACTGTTTTGAGGCCGCTTGCCTAACCAATATCTTAAATTCGAGGTTGCCTTAGCACAGCAATGTACGTTGAATTAGATTTGAGGCCCCCTGAGGGTCTCGAGACACTAGGTGAGTGCTTGTAGCACTTGTGCGAAAAATCGCTACAGCTCCTACAAAAGGAGGCCGCAGGGCACCTACTCAATTCCCGGAACAGCATTTTTATATATAAAACACTTATGTGGACGTATAATCAGACCGAATTTCTTAATCGCCGTTTGGCAACAGCTTGTAAGTTTGGTTTACATATTAGAATCAGCAGATAGTCTGAGACAAAAGTCTTTTTCGAGTTAGATAGTTTGAACAAAATGAGTTAAGTCGTGCAGGGGGTGCCTGAACTGGCATTCCCTCTCCAAACTTCCGCACCACACCAGTGGCAGGACGTTTGGCCCTCTGTGTATGATTTGACGTGTAACAGGCCCAAGACACGACGGATCTTTAGTGGAATCGGGTTTCGAACAGGCCGACAGTTTAGCACTAGGCCAAAGAGGACTCATTTTAGTTTGAGAAGATACAAAAAATAGGTATAGAAGCAGTGATATAGTCTCAAAATAGCTGTACCAGGACGCTCTAACCTGGGTCACAAAAATCGCTCTGTTTTAAGGACATTTCCACAATTTTTTCTTGTTTATTTCTCGTTGAAAAAAGCAGTATCAGAATGGTGTTCCGGCTCCACTGCACCCCTATAGAGAAGAAAGGAAGCACACACACGAATCGCGGGAAATGTACGGCGCAGAACCATATTATCAATCAGCCAGTGTTACTAATTTGGTGGATAAAATTTCCGACCCAGACTTATTCTCAGACTTTTTCCCTTCTGAGATGGTGAATCCCCCAAAACAGGGATGATTTCCCCTATTGGCAGCACTCCAATCAATGCAATGTTGCCAACTGCAAAAATTACGCTGTATTTAGTTTATTCAAAGCAGAAGTATCTGTTTTATAGTGGAAAGTATTTAATGCAAGTGTTCTTTTTTCTTGAGTGCAGCATATTTGGTGGTTCAAACATTTTTTTTCATGCTGAATAAATTTAATTATAGTGAAACAATTTCTTTTCGCCTGCAATATATTTGTTATGAGTGCACATTATTTTTATCAAGGTGAATTTGATCCAAATTAAAGTGCAAATAATTCCCACCCAAATATTCGAAATTCCAGATAATCTGAACACCATTTTTTAATTTTCTGAAAAAATTTTACTGAAAAATGAAGGGAAAGTAACAATTACGAATCAGAAACAAAGCTAATGTTTATTCTTAGCCTAAAGGAAGTACTTGAAGTGGTTTTTAAAAATGAATATAGCACCTTAATTAGTAGAAACAAACTCGGATATCTTTTTTTTACCCTCAACTTGTTTGCCACTGTACCGTGCGAATCGCCGCGTCACAGAGAACCCGGAGTCAGTTCTCTACTGTATTTGGTATATCAAGAGTATTTTACGAAATTTACCGGAATCCGAACAGAGATCAGCCGCAATTAGTTCGGATTCCCGGGTTTCTACTGTATTTTGTTCTTCCAATCATGAAACTCTCTAGGCCCGGCTCACACTTGCGATTTGTGTCTCAGAAGCAATAAACCAGTCATTTGCGGTGAAAGCCATAAACGGGACAAAATACATTGAAGAGCCCTAGCCCACATGCCTCTGCGGAGAGTATCGCATCTGCGACAAACTTTCCAGTCGCGGGGACTCTCCGCAGAGCATATGGGGATCGGCTAGGGCTCCTCATTGTATTTCGTCCCGTTTATGGCTTTCACCGCAAATGACTGGTTTATTGCTTCTGCGACACAAATCGCAAGTGTGTGCCGGGCCTTAGAACTACCGCCCCTCTGATTGGCCAGTTTTCCTTGGAACGAAGGATGTCTGCTATAAAGAGGCAGTGGCGGCGAGTAAAGGTTTCCGCCGCCCCCCCCCCACACACACTTTTGCGGGAAAAAAATAAATTTTCATTTCATTTCCAATGAATGCGCAGACCAATTAACCAAACAAGCCATCATAAAAGGCGACCCTTTCTTTCTCCCTAAGCCACTTTCCTACCTGAAATCTGAGATTAGGTCAGCTGCTTTAAGCATCTGGCAAGGCAACTGGGATAACGGAGAAACTGGCCGCAGTACACACGATATAGTGCCTAGGGTCTGGAACAAGCCAATAGGATGGAATAGAGAAGAGCAGGGACACGGGCCTTTCCCTTCATCGCTTCAATCTTCGAACACATGACAACTGCTCGTGCGGAGAAAACGGAGATCCAATACACTATGCCACAAAATGTCGATTTACTCTCTCCTGGCATTTCCAAACTTCTACAGTGTCACTTAAATTACAGTGGTTGAAAAACATTCTCGGGAATAACTTCTCAAGAACCCGACTTCGACTCCTAATGCTCTTCATATGTGATGAGAACAATCTCATTGTAGAGGATAATCATTGAGCACGCATCCACTCAGACTGATACACGCTTCCGGCTACTTATGACTTTTTTTTCCCTCTGCGTATTTTTTTTTTCATTTTGTTTTCTTTTCTATGTGTATGTTTTTTTTTTCATAATTATTTGTTTTTGTACCTGTTATTTGTTTTTGTCCTTTCTAAAAAAATAAATTTCACCTTCATCCATCCAAACCGGAAAAGAGCCAAATGGCTCTAAATACGGGGATGCAGGTAGTGTAATGTAATGCCTAAAACTGGGAATTATTTAAAAAACATTAGCGTCCGGGAAAGCTAGCTAATTTTGTACCTAAATTTTTAAATTTCCTTGTCAAACCTATAGACTCCGGGGAACTTTTAGGTGTCTATAAATTTTTTGCCATCCAATCGCAGCAAACTGTAGAGAAGTTTCCCTGTATTTTTAAAAAATATTCCGTGCAAACTTCGCAATATGTCTTTGAAATTTTTCTAGGCCTTTCTGTTCCTATAAAACTTAACACGCAAAGATGTCGAGCTGCGTTCCGAATTCCGCTGGGGTGTTAATAATTGGGTGGCCATTATTCAAATCAGCATCGATACCCTTTTAGCCGCTTGGCTGGCCATCCCGGGTCGTTATAGTAACTTCCACGCTCCGCTAACGAAGTGGTCCGATTTTTACAGCCTCTGCAGAGCACGGTGATTGGCCCTTGCCGGCGAGAAAAGGGACGCTAATGGCTCATTCCTCCGATGAGTCAGTCCTTTCTGTAAGAGATCATAACCGGAAGTACACGAGAACTCTTCTTCAAATAAAGCATTGTGGCTCAATGGATATTGAGAAAGAAATGGGCTCAAGTGGTTATTGTTGCGTAAAAGCTGTGGAGAATCTTCACGAATGCATTCTGTCGGGAGTAAATTGATTTACAAGCACTGCGCAGTGCTTCAGTTGGCAAGATAATTGTTGGGGAGGTTAGGGTGGAATTGTGACGTAGAAAATTTAGAAGTACAGAAGACTCCATTACAATTACGTTAGTTTTGGTTTTTCTCCATGAAACAATGAAAACTCACTATGTTCTTAGAAGAAGTAAATGGGAACAGTAAGCGCGTGTAAAACTTCTGGGCATTCAACCTTCCCCTACCCACCCCTTACTAAATGATTTAGTCTTCTTTTGAGATGTGGAAATTAAATTGCAAATATTCAAAGAATTGTGCAGTAACACTTCTATAAACCGTCAGTCACCGTTCGGATTAAGGCTGTGACGGATAACCGAATAGACGGATAACAGAAATTTCTTAATACATATGTACTCGATTTCATTTCTGGTTTGAAACGAAAATGGAAATAAAATTCTTTAGAAGTGACTAATACATACATATTGTATTTAGTTTTACGAAACGATCAATATACACTTCAATATAAGGGTAGTAATTTAGAAATGAACATTACACGTAAGGGGCCGTCCACAAATGATGCCACGCTTAGAGGGGGGAGGGGGCTCGTGAAATTGTGACAGTTTGTTTCAAGGGAGAGGGAGGGGGTAACAAAAAGTGTGACATCACACATTTTGGTTTAAATAAAAACATTTAAAATCAGGAGGTTAAATTTTGAAATTACCAGAATTTGAAGGTATTTTTTAATCGGGGCTAAAACAACTTTCACGTGATTTTTTTTCATTTATATTCCTTTCTTTTCGAAAAAGGCATTCGGGGTATGTTCTGAGAATATGGTAGCAGCAGAAATTCTTCATCATTAGAAGAAAACACCCCTCTGCTCACAAATGTCATTAAAACACATAGTTAAAGTTTAAAAATAAAATTTGAAATATGATCTATAACGTAGTGCTTTGTTTCTGAACTGCAATTATATGTTTATGTAATATAGCGTGACATGTGACAAGGGGGGAGGGGGTATGGTGAAGTGTGACACTTTGTGACAAACGGGGGAAGGGGAGTCAAAAATATTGAAAAAAAGTGTGACATCATTTATGGACAGCCCCTAATTTAGAAGATGGGGGATACCAGAAACTGAAGGTGAAACGAGTGACGTTAATCGAAGTTTTACTGTATACTCAAAATATCAAAGACAGTTTATTGGCGTCAACACAGTTCCGTGCCTTTTTGTATACAATATTTGATACCTGAATGCAATCATCTTAAATTTTCTTTGTTTGTCATTTTCTGCAATTGGCACAAAAATATGCTTAGCCTTTTCGAGAGTCCACTAAATCTACATAAGTTAAGTGTTTTATATAGGTTACTAGCAGTACGCGCACGGCGTTGCCCGTGGAATCAGGACTTCAACAAAATGGGGGAAAAAATGCCCACAATTACACGAAAAAGTTTTGAAAAAACAAAATCGAAATAAAAGATACACATTATTGATTTTCCCGCTTATTTTTCTTTGCGATAATGACATTTATCAGAGCAGAAATGTATATATTATTGAGATGACGATGACGCGAATGTAATGACGTCACCTGCCGGAAGGAATCGGATTGTAATGAAAGCATATGACGTCACTGTCGCGAGGAAGGTCACGCGCCAGCCAATGAAATTGCAACAATGCATTCTAGGATCGACCGGAGAAACTCTCGCTGTTAAATCTCGCTAGCAAAAAAACTGTTTGAACTGATCAGGGAAAAATTAATTACAAAAATACGAAAAAAGATATTTTAACCATTCTTGTTTTAAATCCGACAGAAACGCTCCAGTTTTAAGCTGAAAAAAATGAAAATTATAGAGATGTTAGAACGTCAGATGTGATAATTTGAAGAAATCCTCATTAAAAATTACCATAAAAGTGATTCTTTTTCAAAAATTTCTCAAAATTCAGTAAATTACGTTAGACGTACGAAAGAAACTTCATTAGTACGGAAATCGTTTGTTCTTTTTGATGGTGTAACTGTTTTTTTTTTCTCGTTCAATTATTCGAAGCCATGCTATTGAGAAATGATTGAGAAAAATCACCCAAAACAACACAAAATATTAAATAAAAAAATCTAGATTAAATTTTAAAATTCCGGCTTCGAGGTGCATTGAGTCACCATTACGACTACCTGTGTGCCACATTTCATGGCTGTAAGTCATCTCACAGACATACACACGCACACAAACATTGCTTTTTATAAGTATAGATATTTGTAAAATAGAGGGAGAAAAAGTAATGGAGCTGCGCATACGTGATGTCTATGATATAAATTAAAATGACAACGACAAACTTTTCCGTGGAAAACAATAATTTTTCTATTATTAATACTCATTTTCAAAATATCATAAATAGGTGGGACGGACTGCATAACTGTCACACTGAACTCACGTAGACGAAAGTCTCATTGGTCTGAAAAGGCGCGTATAAATAGCAAAAGGAAGAAACCGCGCCTCGGCGATGCGCTCTCGTATCCTTATGCTCGTTTATCATTAGATTGTCGATTCTAATCAATGCATATATTTTAATTTAAATTTTAAACGAACAGTGTTTTGTAATAAAGTAGTGATGCCGATCACTGTGTTTTTTATTGTTCTTTTACATCAGAACATCATTGAGTTAAACCTCGCTTAGCATTCGGTTTAAAATTATGTTTTAAATAATAACGGGTGACTGCTCAAAATCCAAAGATGTTGAGAAATTTCAAAGAATGTTATTGATCAAATTCTGAGTTGAGAAAAAAGGTTGTTGACAACAGAAATAATACATTGGAGAAGCTAATAGTTTTTGGAATTGATAAACTGAACTCTTTGAAAGCGAAGGTATACTGTTTGAAAGTGACAAAGATCTATTCGACGCAAAATGTGAGCCCAAAGATACCGACGACTAAGAAGAGAATTTTAGGAATATATGACGAGATTGAAAAAGAATGTAATTGCTCTCAATTTCTAACGAAGAGACTTGGTAACAATTGATCAGTGTATTTCGATAGAACGAACAGCTTCAGAGAAATATGCAAACATATGCTTCACATAGAAGAGCAGCACTTTAACCCTTTCTAGTTCACTACTTGTTTCGTTTTGAAGATTACTAAAATTATTTCAAAAATGAGTATTAGACATGATCATAAATATGTAAGGGAAAAAAAATTAGCATTTTTTATTTTCAAGAAATTTGTGGTTTCACCGTGAAGCCAATGAACGATAATGGGCTATTTTTCCTCCGAATAAGTTATCGCCGAAATGCAATTTTAATTATGTAATTAATTTATAAATATACGCGAGTATTCAGTATATTCAACCTTTATAAAATTCAATATTATTTTCGAAGATTCAATTTTTTTAAAAATATCAATTTGTGCAAGAACACTTATCATTTTGTTTCTCTTAGAGATCAAAAGCAATTTAGTTCTTGCAATGCAGATATCTTTGTGAATACTAATGGTATTGAACAGGAATTTTTATATAAGTTGTCCTATGTATCTGGTTTTTAAGTTATAAAAGAAATATTACTCTACGTTTCGCCCATGCGCAGTAAAAAAAAATGTTCAATGTGTGGTTTCACTGGGAAACCATTGAACGCGAAAGGGTGAACACATTTTCAAGGAAGAAGCAGGTCCAATAGGATAAGCAAAACATGATATTATGGAAGGTAAAATGAAGATTGCCTTTCTGTTGACAATTAACCATCATCTAAATAAGGTAAAACTACAAAACTCTATTCTTAATATGAGAAATGTATTTGCTGGAAACACAAATTCGAAACACCTTGTATTCGTAAAATATGCGATAGGTCATGAATTAAAAACTTTCATCTGATTGAATTCTGCCTTTTGTATCAGATCCCACAGTTGCCGGGTCTAGTTCGAATTAAATCCGACGAGGTACTGTCCGTTTTCAAATACAGAAACACTCCGCGCTTCTGAGCATGCGTCAGTCGGGTTTGATTTCACCAAAATAAGGGTGAGATGGAAGATGTTTACTCTTTATTAAGCACATTTAAGGAAATAGAAAAATTTAGAATTGACTTTTTACCCGTCGTAAAATTTTGACAAAATTTGTTCAAAAATCATCGAATTTTTTTATTGATGATTTTTAATATTTAAAAGATTCTAAATCGATTAATATAAAAAAACACTATCTTTTTCTTTAAATTTAACGGTTTTTTAAAGATGAAAAAAATTGTTCATTAACTTACCTTATATTTGACTTTCTTCGAACATCCAAGAGAGGCAGAAAAGTTTCAATGCAGGCACTTAAGAAATATATATAATTTTTGGACAGAGAAAATTATGTACGCTATCACTATTGCACTATTATCTGCAAACGAAATCTGCTTGTCCACTTGCTACTCGTCTTACAAAAGTTAAGCGTGAAAAAAACGTGATAAGCACTTAAATGGAATCTTTTTAAAACATGTTCTAACGGAAAAAAATATTCAAAATCTACATATTAGTGTTGTATAATCAATTTACAAGCATTGGGCTTCCATCTATGAAGCATCTGTGTAAATGAAAATTATACAGGCGCGATAAAAATTAGAATTTCCATGGCGTTATATCGCAAAAGCGCAACCTGTGTGAGATAAAATTTGTTCGAATCGGCTGCACGTATGAGAGACGGGCATGACGATTAACCGATTAAAACAAAATAGTACGATTCAAAACAAAAATGAACATAAACATAGGGAAAAAACTAACTAAAAGAAATACGTGCCTAACAAAGAACTCTTCTTACTGTGTATCACTCCTCCGAGGAGTGAAATCGTCCATAAGAAATACGTGCCTAACAAAGAACTCTTCTTATTGAGTACCACTCCTCTGAGGAGTGAAATCGTCCATAAGAAATACGTGCCTAACAAAGAACTATTCTTTCTGTGTACCACTCCTCTGAGGAGTGAAATCGTCCATAAGAAATACGTGCCTAACAAAGAACTCTTCTTACTGTGTATCACTCCTTTGAGGAGTGAAATCGTCCGTAAGAAATACGTGCCTAACAAAGAACTCTTCTTGCTGAGTACCACTCCTCTGAGGAGTTGAATCGTTCATAAGTGATAGGCGCGGATTTCTGAAATGAACAGTGTTCTTCTTTCGGTTGTTTTTTGTAGAAGTTTAGAATATTGGCGGAAGGAGGCGGGGTCATCTGGATCATTTACGAGATCCATCCGCCAAAAATAGCAGTGTTTTAGTATATAAAAAACAGGACATTTACCTAACTAAAATAATCGGCATTTTGTTTTCGAAAGAAACATTGGGAAAACTACCATTATCATTTAGATGTTTCGTTGTGGTTAATAGATTCTATATCTGTTCTTTCTCTTTCAGAATAATTTCATCAAGACATCCAAGTACAGCCTGGTTACTTTTGTGCCTCAAAATCTGTTCGAACAGTTCCAGCGGCTGGCCAACTTCTATTTTCTCTGCCTCCTCGTCCTTCAGGTGAGACACGGCTTCTTTGTGCTGAAAAACGACTCTAGCTGCGAAGATTTACGTTCTAAAACGTCTCTAGATGCTATATTCTATGATCAAAATCAGCGATTTTAGAACGGCCTAAGGTATAATGTTCTATGTTTTAGAACGGCCTAAGGTATAATGTTCTATGTTTTAGAACGGCCTAAGGTATAATGCTCTGTTTTAGAACGACCTTCACTTCAATATTACTTTTGAAATGATCTAGATGGAATATTGTGTTTTTTAGAACGGCTAAAAATGCAGCATTCAACATTCTAGAATTATTGCGAGTAATGTTATCTATATTCTGGTAGGATAAAGGGTTTAGTCTTTGATGGTGGTGCAGAGTGTGGCAACAGTTTTTAACGATTATATAACAAGGAGCCACACTCTGCACCACCATCAAATGGTTATGGGCCCATAACCATTTGTTGGTGGTGCAGAGTGTGTCAGCAGTTTGTTACGATTATATAACAAGGAGCCACACTTTTGAGAAGACTAATTAATTTTATTAACATTTAAAACTGATAAATGAACTCGACTCGAGTTCATAAAGAAAACATCATAATAATACATACATAATCATCATGATAACTCATCATAATAAGACATCACTCCAATTCTGCTATATATACTTACGCAATAACTAAACATTCTCATCTTTGGAATGACGTCATAACAAATCAAGAACCGAGGTTCAAATCCTCTTCTTCACCAAAAACAAATAAATCGAACATTATGCAAATGTGAAGAATAGAAATTGAAGTTTCGTCCAACAGTCTACAATTAATAATTGAAAAATTTAAGCTGTTACAGTTATTGTTACTTCTTTTAGTTTATCCTTGGGTGTACACGCTTACTGAGGTAATAATTTATCTGAAACAAATTTAAAAAGAAAACCTCCTTTCTCTTTGACAGCTGATACCTCAGATATCATCCTTAACAGCATTAACTACAGCCGTGCCTCTTGCCGTAGTATTGACGGTAACAGCCCTAAAAGATGCCATAGACGATTTTGTAAGTATACAACCATTAATCTTATTCATCTTCATTATAAAACTGTGAAATAAAATCGCTCTAATTTTACATGGAAAGTATTAATTATGAGATCTAACTCTCCGAAAATTGTGCTTACCATTTGAGTTAATTTTGCACATGCGCACTGATCAGTAAAGAGCTGCAGAGGCATGCATACAAAATATTTTTTATATATAACTTGCCAAACAGGTATGGAAAATGTTTATTCCGGAAAGCTACTTGCAAAAAGCAATTTTCTGAGTAAGGAAAATGACACGTGATGGTATGAAAACTCTTCCCTTCTACCCGAACTAAATTGGCACTGAAATATGAACATTTTATATGCTAACACAGCTGTCATTTCAGAAGCTTATTTCATGAACCTTATGTAGAGCAGCCTTCCTACAGATTTAATAATGTTTTGTAACTTATCACCGCAATTTCAGAATTCCTATCATTTTTCTCTATGCCATATCAAAGCATTGGTTGATCCATTTAAAAAAGCATTACGAGAAAAGCCCTGTTTACGTATGGACTGTTAAGCCTATCATTCATGACCATTCCATGCCGTAACCGATCAATGTCGAAGCAGGTCAAGAGGGACATTCACCATTAGACCACTCCACTTTTTTTGGAACACAGGATGCCAAACCCCTTCGTCAGTGTAAGAAACCGAGGAAAAAGTTGGAATTCCGTCCGATTTAGATTTTTATTTGGCGCACTAGGCCATAAAACTGAAATACGATAGTTTGTTATGGGAGACCGATGCTTTCTCGCAACACCTAAAACCACAAAATTGGGAAGGGGGAGTGTTAATGGGAGGCAGTCTAGGGAAATCAGGGCGGTGGGGACCCGTTTTGAAAGCGAGGGGGAGGAGGAAACGCAGTAACCTAGGGGATCAGGTTTCCCTTATGTGCAGTTGACACAGTACGACCTGTGAATGACCCACCAAATTTGATGAGCTGAAATGGAAACGGTCTGCTAAGAAGCTCTCCAAATGAATTAGAACAGCCTTATGGTTAAATCCAGCTTCAGAATTGGCATGGAGTGGAGTAAAAGATTGGATATCCAACCCTCCCCGATTTCCAGAGTGCCTGCTGTCGGTCCATGAATGTGGAAATCCGGCGGGGAAGTAGGTTATGTGAGGGTAGGGGAGAAAACTATGCACTGTAGCCTAGGACCAAGGAAATAGAAGGGCTGGTTCATACTTTTGAAGTTTTAGAATTGCCGAAAAGAGGGGACGAAACCAATTTTGACGTCACTAAGCTGACAGGAAGCTTGTGGGGTCCGAGAGCGTCCACTGCCGTTTCTTTAATTCTAAGCTATTTTTTCCTGTATTGTTCTGTGTTACTTGATATTTTGGTGAAATATTAAGAAAATCTTTCATCTCTTGTAAGAACGTCTATTTGTGCTGTCGCAACGTCCTCAAATTATTACTGGAAAGCGAAAGACAAAGGTGTAATATATCATATGTTTTCAGTATGTCCGAATCTGAATAAAATTTAAATCTCGAAATGTAAAAGGCAAGAACATATAAATGTAAAATACACTAGGATATGCATTGATCACTTTAGGTCCAGCGATTACATGGATGGCATAAGAAGTCGCCTACTTGGCTTAAATCAAAAGAAAATTTTAAAACCTGATGCAGTTCCGAGTGTCAACTTGCCATTGCAATATAATGGAGAAGATGTTTCAAGTAGAAGTTTCAGAAGGAAAGACTTTTGTGCACGGCCTCGGCTGTACCCAGACGTTCAGCGAGGGGATCCCAGTGACTGGTTGACTGGTAATGGAGGGATTTGCATAGCGTAGAGTAGTGATCGTGAATGGCCAGTCTAAATGGACGAACTAAAAATAGGAATGGTGTGGAGTGATAGTGAATAACCGGCTTAATACCGGGCGCATTAGGAAGCCACGTGACTCCTTCAAGATGCCGTCATTGTCAATATTAACAATAACCAACAAAGCATATGAGTGGCTTGCAAATGCGCCAAGTACTTGTCCCAATGGAAACGCGGTTTGGCGCATGTTTCAGTGTTCTGATTTCTTTGTTTCCCTTGAATTTCTAATCCGCTCTTCTCTGTGTGTGTTTCAGCAACGCCACCGCAGCGACAGCCAGGTGAACAACCGGCTGTCCCAAGTGCTTCGGGAAGGGCGCCTCATGGAGGAGCGGTGGTTCAGGGTGCAGGTGGGAGACATCGTCCGCATGGAAAGCGACCAGTTCGTAGCTGTGAGTCGGCACTTCTCTTTCTTTGGATTCTTTTACTGGAAAATGATTAACAAACACATGTGTATAATATTTTGTGAAAGAATTGAATAGAAAATCTTCCCCATTCAACCTATTCTATATTTCCATTTTGAAATAATTATATTTCTCTCGTCTTTGTAGTTTTCCATCTGATCTTTAGGTCTAAATGAGACGGATATGGTCATAAGTTGTCAGTAACAAAGCGTATCGTCGCTTAACAAACAACGCCATCTATCTCAATTTTTTGAAATTTCAAAAAGGAAGAAAAATCTGAATTTTTCGCAACCAATAACGAACATTTCTGATTTTTTTAAACATCTGATATGAACATGATGTTCCTACCAGATGTAAAAAAAAATATTCAGAAACAGTCGTTAAGCTAAACTTTCTGTTCCTGAATTTTTTTTCACATCCGATAGGAACATGCGGTCTTATTATAACCGATTTAAGAAAAATTCAGAAATATCCGTTATTGGTTGCGAAAAATTGAGTATTTTTTTTTTCCTTTTTTAAATTTCAAAAAATTGAGATAGTTGGTGTTGCTTGTTAAGCGACGACATACACTATGTACATCACAGGCATTTTCACTATTACGAACTTATAGTGTAAAAGTGAAAATGCCTGTGCTGTACATAGTGTATATATTTCCTTCTTTTTGTTTATTTTGTTTTTCTTAAATAAAATTCCCGTGTCTTGCCCATCAAACCGTTCAGTGACCTGTCTGGTCACGGGTACGGGGGTAAGGGACGGCGTTCTGTTTTGTACAATATATGTGTAAAAGGAAACAGAAAAGAGAAGAATTTCAAAATAAGATTAAGGGGACATACGACTGTTAAACCTCGAAAATTTTTGATTTTATGAAAAAAATATGCATTATTTCCCTGTTTTTTCTGAACAATTTAAAACAATCCGCATTTAAAAAATTCCCCTAATTATCAGAGTTATGAAAGAAAATGTATCGATTCTACAGCTTAAACATTGAATATGACCATATCTTTAAAGCGCTCTACCTCAAAATGTCTTTTTTTATATTGGGCTCACGATATCTCAAGAACTATTGAATATTTTAACATAAAACTTTTACCGAATATGTATTTTCCTATGTTCTGAAAAATGAACCACGTTTTCGAACATATTTCTCCACAGAATTATTTTCTGGGGGTTAAAAAACTTGAAATTTTAACAATTTTTTAACATTTTTATTTTAAATTGGTATATAAAATAGAAATGAAATTTAAATGTTAATAAATTGAGTTTCAGTTTCTTAAACAGACTATTTGGATTACTAAGATACCCAAAATATTGTGTTTAGATAAATATTTTATCCGTAATCATGCGCGCAAGGTGACTATCTCATTTTTTCTCCAAAAATTATACCCAGATTTATTTCTCTCTCCAATAAATACATACTAATATGAAGGTCTGGAAATTTGTGTACTATAAGAGAGAGAACATATATTTTTCTAGAAAAAGTGAGTTTGTGAATTGTATTGTTTCTGGGATATAATGTATCGAAATCGACAGTTTTCCACAATTTTTTCGAGATTTAAGAGTCGTATGCCCCCTTAAAAAAAGGTTGTGGGGAATGCAAATTCTGACAAACATCTTATGCTTCGTCCAACATGTCACGTTCTCGATAAACAGACTATCATTTGATATGATAAAACGGAACGAAATTGCATTTCCTTGTCAAATAATGGACGATAGCCAACATTCCGAGCGCTTGTCTAGATTTTGTAGAACAAATTTTTTCCGTAAATACAATTTATTTCATCATTTTTAATTTCATACTGTGTGTGGTGTTCTTTGTCTTGGATATTTAGCCATAAATGTCACCTAACAAAACATATATAAAATAGGACATTTAGTCGACATATCCTTTAAACTCCTTGACTTATTCAGCCTTCGCGTAGGAATACCCATAGAATAAGAAATTATAATTATTAGTTATTATATTTATGTATTATCACTGTATAAAATAATATACTGCTATACTTTACTATAATTTACACTGTATCAAATTTAAACGACAATTTCCAGTAAAGAAAAAATATCGGAATTTTACAATTATTTGGAAATATTCGGAAACTGGCGGTTATAACATTAATAATAACAAAAGAAATTTACATTATTAACTTACAATAATATAATTACATTAAAAATGCAATAATTATGATTAAAACAAATTTTGTGGATTTTATGTATTTAAGTAAGTAGCTGGTGACTAAATTGCTTATCTGTTAAGTGTCACGCTCACGTTGTAAATGTTGTTACCAAAATTCGTCCGGTGGATGTTCGGTGAAAGCAATCCAACAACTGAATAACTGAAAATGACGCTTTATTTAACGAATATTCCAGAAACTCGAAGCACAGGTATCATGAAAAGAACAGCACTTGCAGACAGCAAATCACTAACAATAACAGTAATAGCACGAACAATAGCACTAAGCATCTAAAAACTGACCAATTCGCATTGCCAAGACTCCAAAGAGATTATTATTTCTCGTTTGCAGCTCGCTATTTAGAGCTTTTTCCGACGGGGCGTGACGTCACACAGAATTATCTAGAACAATCTCTGTATTTCCCTTTCTAATAGAAATAGGAGAATAATCCCCCGGCATCCAATAAGACGCCCTGTAAATGTCTCTTTTCAACCATGAAATTTACATAGTAGGGAAACGGCATTACAGTTTCGTAACAGTATTGTAAACGGTCCATTTTTATGGTCCACGAATGATGATGGAGGAATCGTGATAAGACATCAAAAACCTGATCAAAAGCTGAAATTCTTAGAAAGAAGATTATGCCATTAATTTGGTGGAATTACAAAAGGTATTGTGTATTTTTAGTTGCTTGCAATGTGCGCTGTTAAAATCTAGTGAAATTAAATAAAGTAACCAAAGAAAAATGTCTTGAATTTGCATCGTTTAGGAACAATATCTAGAACAATATCTATATTTTTGTTCCTAATCGAGATAGAACGATGATTATAGTATTTTTAGGGCCTTCATTTTGTCACCAAAGTCTCCAAGTTTGTCGCCAAGGTCGAAGGTCATTGGGTTCCATTCAATACGAATCTTTGTAAAACATTCTTTTCAACAACAACAAGACTAACTTAGTAGAGAAAACGGTTTTACAGATTTGTAACGATATCTTTTATAAGAATATTCTGGTAAATCTCATTCATTCTTCGTTTGCTCATGCTTTTATTTAATTTTTATTTAATTTCTTTCATTTTTGTGAAGAATGAATGCGAGGAATCGAATTTCCGCTCACTTCCTGATGTACTAGAGTTCTGAAATTTGGTACAGTAATGCAACCCCAGTGATTATATAATATCTTGATATTTTCTGAACATAATTTTCAATGAATCGATTAATTTTAATTAAATTTTTATTCCGTATGAGTAACGCCATCTGATAGCGAATTTGAAAAAAAATTATTATAAGATTCAATAATAATTATAATAAGGAATTATCTATATTAGAATAGGCCAGAAATTTCGGTAACGCTTGGGCGTGGCTACGTGCCAAAAGACATTCAGACCAGACAGTCTGTCTACAAATTAGCATACACACAGGATACTGTTTCGATTCTGTGAGGATTTAATATCAAATAGGAGTTATGACAGGGTTTTTTTTGCTCATTTTAGCTGTTTCTTTTCTTTTTTTAAATTTTATGTTGATTCATCGACGCGGAACTCCGTTAATATCAAATAGAAGTTATACTAGAGTAATTAATTTATTTTTCCACTTCTCGGAGATCTTTACTTTCTTTTTCGTTAAAAAGGTTCTTTCCTTTTCGTATTCAATTTTGGAATAGAATATTTATATATTTTGCAAAGCGAAAGTTAGTGTCAATTGATTTATCATTTCTGTTTTTCATGCTTTTTCTTAATTTCTTAAGCACTCCGCCAATGTGCATAAGATTTTCTACTACAACTTTCGTTAAGAAATCTGTGACAATCATGTCCAAGACATTATTGGCAAGCTAAAAGCCCGTTTTAGACGGACACAAATCTTCTAGTGAAATGTATAAGA
The DNA here is from genome assembly GCA_013235015.1 of Araneus ventricosus. Lineage (NCBI taxonomy): Eukaryota > Metazoa > Arthropoda > Arachnida > Araneae > Araneidae > Araneus > Araneus ventricosus. The sequence goes on from BGPR01002934.1 coordinate 131,317, forward strand.
GACTGAAAGGAAATAAGGAAGTAATTTTTTTTTCCAAAACACGTTTTTATTAGTATTCTAAAAAGACAAGATTCAAGTTTCACTCCATCCCGTCAAAGACCATACGGAGTAAAATTAATTTAAAAGTAGAAGATAATTTTTATCGAAAATTTGGAAGCCAAAACAAAAATCGTAAAAGTGTGAGTCGCTGATAGAAATTAAGCCACAATGAATATTATATGAAAGAAAATTCCTAGGCATTCATTACAAATTAACACATATTTTGAATGCGATTGATTCCGCTTTGCTTGAAGTATTTTTATCAGCGTCTCACTCTTTTACGATTTTTGTTTTGCCTTCCATATTTTCGATTAAAAAATATCTTCTGCCTTTTAATACGCTAATAAAAACGTGTTTTTACTTTCTCGTATACGAAGTATACAAAGAGAAAGTATTGTAATCGTCAAAAAATTCGAACTCGAGATTTTGACGAATCTCCACGTTTTAGACCTTCCTGAGTTCGAAAAACACAATTTTGGAATTATGTCTGTCTGTGTGTCTGTAAACACGATCACTCAAAATCTATTAAAGCTACGGGGATGAAATTTGGTATGTGGTCTTTACACATAATCTGTAGGTTTCTGTCAAATTTTGGACAAAATCCGTCTACGGGAAATCCGTCTGTGTATCCGTGTTAATGTGAACTCGATAAATCACAAACTTAAATAGCTAGGTGGATAAAATTTGGTACAAATTTATATCATCAGGAATGTACGTTCGTATCAAATTTTGGACCAAATCCGTCAAAGGGTTGACGGTCTGTATTAATCGCATACTTTTGAACGCGATAACTTCTTTAAAAAATTGCTTTGATAAATGAAATTTGGTATACGGCCTTCTTACCTTAATGGTAGATGATTTGGGACCAATTTTTACTTTCTCGTATACGAAGTATACAAAGAGAAAGTATTGTAATCGTCAAAAAAATCGAACTCGAGATTGTGTCGAATCTCCACGTTTTAGACCTCCCTGAGTCCGAAAAACACAATTTGGAATTATGTCTGTCTGTGAACACGATAACTCGAAAACTATTAGAGCTACGGAGATGAAATTTGGTATGTTGTCATTACACACAATTTGTAGGTTTCTATCAAATTTTGGACAAAAATCCGTCAACGGGAAGTCTGTCTGTCTGTATGTCTGAAGTCATGCGAACACTATAACTCAAAAACTTGAATATCTAGATGGATAAAATTTGGTACATAGTTTTATCGTCATGAATGTAGGTCCGTATCAAATTTTGGGCCAAATCCGTCAACGGGTTGACTCTCTGTCGGTCTGTATAAGCGCATCTCCAACGAGTCCGCTATCTCCACCCGCATGCGTATTGAACGCAATATTCTGTGCACGATATTTATTGACTCCTGCTTGGCGCTTTTTTTTCATCCGTTTCTCCATGCGCATGCGTACTTGGCAGCAATCTGTGCACGCGGAAGGATTGTCCTTGAGCCAAGAAAGAGTAGAAATCGGAATTCATTTAATCGGAACGCATCTCTTCGAATTTGATTTTTTACCTAAATATTTTCTGGTAGTCATTGGATCCTGGGTTACAATAGGTTCGAATTTTTTTTCTCCACGCGTTGGGAGGGGAAACAGCACCTTTTTCGAGAAGTATACGAGAAAGTGTAGGCGAGACCACTCCCGCTGGTTTGAAATGTGCTTTATTTGTATTGATAATTATTTAGTTTTGAAGTTAAGTCGATTCGTATTGTATGCAAGTATTATGTTGTGTTCTGTTCTAAAGCACTCTTTTCGCAGGCAGATCTCCTACTGCTGTCGACGAGTGAACCGAACGGACTCTGCTACATCGAGACGGCGGAACTCGACGGGTGAGGCCTCTCTTCTTTATTGCGCAATAAAAAACCCGAGAAGTTAATCTATGAGCTCATGACCAACAATGTAACTCATTCTCGAAATAATATATTCATCAAATGGTTTTGTAACTTCCTAATTATAGCTAAACCCATGCCCAGTTCGGATTCACAAAATCCAACCACTCAGCACTATGATACTGTTACAAAAATCATTTTGTGGGTGTATGGTGTAAAGAGTCCAACACGCAGGATAATGGAGAATGAAGGTTTATTCACAAATGTGCAGGGAAACACTTAGCACAGGTAACAGTAAACAATAGATCTTTCACAGATTAGCAAACGTAAACAAACAACAATTCACAGGCAGTAACAGTTGAGTACTTTGAGATTTAGCAACACAGTCAGCAAATCGCTAATAACGACTATAATAGCACTTTCAATAGCGCTCAGATCACCGACTTCCTAGCTCGCACTGCAGACGAAACTCCAAAGTCGTTCCAGAGGAACAACACATAGCCCTCTTTGATTAAAGTGCGGCCCTTATATATTCTCCCCGACAGACCATGACGTCACATGGAGTTTTCTTGTACATTCGAGCGTATTTTCTATCCTAATAGAGATATTGAGAAAAGGGTCGCAATTTCTGGAATCATCGATTTGTCGCCAAATTTTCGCCATGTCGCCAAGGTCAGGGGTCCCGGAATTTCCGCTGCCCGCCACTCCATGCTTACCCCTGTAAAACTTGCTCCCCAACTATAGGACTAGCGAGGCAGGAAAGCGACATTACATCTTTGTAACAATACTCACAAGAAGTGAATGCAGTAAAGGAGGGGTGTCAAGCTCAAATGCTATCACTGGCTAAAGAAACAAGGTCTAAGTTTATATGGGGCTCAGGTTTATTTCAAAAATACAAAATAAAAAACAATGGTAAGGTTAATGTTTTCTTCCCGACACTTTGCCTCTCTTCTCTGTTAAAATCTTTCTTACTTCGGAGGATATCTTGTTCGCAGTGGCTACTTTCAAAACTGATCCTTGATTATCAGTAATTTCGGATCTTATAGGAGATTAATTCCCTTTCAAAAGTGAAAATAGTTGTCGCACCAATTACTAATTTCAAACATGGAAATAATTTCCACAAGCCAATTTTCGAATATTTTCAAACCCGGAAGGCAAATATTTGTAAAATTCAGGCATCCCAGCTTCACTAAATTTTGCCTTCAAATCTAAACAGCATTAAATCCCGATTACCTCCGTTTGCATATGGTTAGAAACCAACCGTCAACTATTCATCCTGCGTCTTCATCACTCCATCCTTTCCTTTGGAGATGGAAGGTCTCGTTTCAACATTCAACTTCGCCTCCTCTTCAGCCCACCATCCCCTAATGAGCTCAGAATTGCTTTAGTCGTTCTTTCAGGACTTTCTTCCAAGATCCACCGTGTTTCTTCTTCGAGTTCCATCAGCTAACTCTTCTTCAAAATCGAACTTATTAAAAAATGTGCGGTCCATCTCTCTGTTTTTTGTGTAAAATTTTGTTATTTTTGTTATTGTATTAATTTGTTTTTCATCTTTTTCCATTCATTTTTTTTTTGTTTTTGAATGTATTTTTTACTCTTCGTATAGTTTTTCCATTGCATTTAGTTTTTTATTATTTTCCAGCTATTTCATGTATAACTGTGTAATTTTGTGTTTTTTCAAGGTTTTATTTTACTCTGTGTTACCAAAATATTTTTATAATGTATAGCACAATAGCAATCCTTCCTAATGCTCCAGTAAACTTGCTGCGTTTTTAATTAAGCAGCGGTATAGAGAATTGTCAAGTTTTAAGAGAGGTCACCCCCTCGGGGTGTTGTGATTTTTCTTCCACTTCATGACCGCGACACTGCTTAAATGACCTTATGGTTATAGTTGCAGGGGCATGGAGTGGTGTTATGCATATGATAAGATACTGATTCTATAAAAATCGCAGAATTGGAAAAGATCGAAGAAAACAAAGAAGATTTTTGTTTCAAACATTTGGTTTTATTATCGGCTCCTAAAATATTTGCTGTAGGTGACTGGGGAATTGGTGCGTCGATGTAACACAATTTTTGGCTAACCCTCCGACTGACGAATTTTTTAAAGTACTATTTAGATGCAAAGTTTAAAAACATGTTCAAATACCGTTCAACCAAGCGAATTCTTATTCACATGTAAAGCTTTATTAGTATAGTATGTGTAGTGTTTGGCTACCGTTGGCGATGGTTGATCGGACGCTTGGAGCAACTCTCTGCTAGTCTAAGGGTTGCTTTCTGTAAACGAGTCAGTTTGAGTGGCGACCTCGAGAGGTGAGGCGAGATATTTAGGCCTAGTTGTGGTCGTTATTATTTTTGAATAGCTCTGGCTTTTAAGGTGCAACGTACCGTACCGTAACTTTTATGTGTGTTGTTTGTCTTGTGTGTGTCTAAGTCTGAATAGAATTATTTTCTAAAATCTGGTGTCTTCATTTCGAAAAGACAGCAACACTACAGTATGATAAAGTACTCAGTAAACCATATTAGCTTGCGAAAATCGCCGAATGCAGCAGAAAACAGACTTGCTTCCAACCCGCGGAATGACCAGTCGGAGGATTAATCATTGGCGAATGCTGTGCTTCGTTATTAATATTAATAATAATGCATAATTAGGAGTTTTAAAAATTATGCTATGAAATTTTTATTAGAAATTTTGTTCAAATTGATGTTTGCTGGGCCGTAAAAATATTCGTTGTGGGCCGGTAGCTTGACACCCCTGCAGTAAATCCTTGCCGAACGCGAATTTGAATATGCGCGTTATCTTAATTGTTTTCATTTAATTTGTCAAACTCTAGAATTTCATTCATACGCGGTACGCTGCAGAGTCTTTGCCGGAAGTCGCCGACGGTTTTAAAGGATTTTCATCGATTGAAAGTGAAGCCAAAGAAATCGTCCAAATTGGAAAAGTAACTGGTGACGAAGGATTTTCAGATAAGGGAGAAAGAGAAATCAAAGAATTAATCGAGAAATGACGAGTGAAGTATTAAATGATCTTGTAACAGCAGTCGTCAGTGGAAGTAGCGTGACAGAAGAAGATAAAGTGCATTCAACTTACGAGAAGTACAGCAAGTTGTTGAAAGAAGGCAACACGAACTGTCTGAATTTGCAATGAAAATTAACCCAATTGAAGAAAGAAGAGGACATTCTATGAGAGGCATTGCGAAACTCTGCGCTTCTTACCACGAAACTTTTAAATAGTTGCGTAGTCATTGTCCCAAGCAAAATTCACTAACTTTAAAAAAAAATTTAATTATATGCCTACTTTTGAAGCAGCAATAAAAATCCTTTCAATCAACATTTGTTTCATTTACCCTTTCAATTGCAATATTCAGGTTTGTTTAAATTTTATGTGCCTTCTTCATCTCAATTATATCTAACACGTCTTTCAATAGAAAGTTAACTTTGCGGAACGCGATTTTGCTCTGTATGCAATGTATTAATGATATACTACCCGCTTCCGCCAGTGGTTTTTCTGTACACACAGAAATAGGCGAAACACAAAATACGCCCCGAAACTATAGGCATCGTAAAGAAAAACTCCGGTTCTGCCTGGGCATCCTTGTACATCTGAAAGACCGGCCGCCATGGAAGAAACACCGGCACTGTGGCCGACGAAAAATGGTCCCCATTACAAGCGGTCTATGCGCCGACCCCTTTTACATGGGTAACGACCAGTCATCCGAGAGGGGCCCTAAGAGCCACACCACTATTACTATACTGCCCTCCTAAACATAAAAGGCGTATCCCATTTTTTAAATTATTTTTTTAATTTCAGATTTTTCCTAATTAGTAATGTTTGTAAACTGCCCGACATTATTACTACTCAAAAAGGCCTTATCTTATTAAGAAATAGTACAAAACCACCAAAAAAAAACGCGTATCTCAAAAACTGCTCACTGTACATATGTTACCGGCAAAGTTTGAAATCCGGCATTCTATAGAATGCATAGGCATTGTATATAATGCCTAAACTAGCCGGTAATGTATGAAACGATTTATATTTCACACATTTCCTAGGCAAAGGAATCACATTTCTCTCCCTAGCATTACAGAGAGGAATGTTGACAACCAACTTGCTGGAGGTAGAAAATCATATTTTAAAAATTTATTGTAGCGAGCTGTTATCATAACCTGGGTCGCGAATTTCTCATGCTTGCTTTAAAACAGTGAAATCTCCTGTCATTTGTATCACGTTCTTAAGACATCTTCGGTTCTTGTGGAAATTCATATCAATATGAGAGAAATTGGCGATTCTTTTTATTGGCTGTACAAATTGTTAGGATGCCAGCTGCTATTTGTAGCACTAATAGCAATTAATGCCTCCAGCTATGCATTTTTATCACAGAAAATACATTAATCCAGTCTGATTACTGAATTTATATTTTTTCGAATCTTTCAGAGAGACCAACCTCAAGTGCAGACAAGCTATACCGGAAACTGCAGAGTTAGGAGAGGATCATGGCCTTTTTGGAAAATTCACAGGTAACTTGATTCGTTTTTTTTAAATTTCAAAATGTAATTGGACACAATTCAGAAAGTTTTCAAAGTGAAATGAAGTCAATTCATACACCCCTAAAGTTTCTTTTGGAATTCGTTGTACATCTTACAGGGAGAAAAAGGAATGTCATGCCACAGCGTAGTTTAAGATACTATTTACACGGGGACAGTCACTGGCCGCAATAGACAGCGTGATATTAAAGTCACTAGCCAACAATATGAAGTCAAAGACACACACATGCTCAGAACTTTTTGACAATGGCCAGTAAGAATGTGGATTGGGAAACAACCTCCCAATGACTCTTCTTTCTCCCTTTCTGCGCACTCGTATGTCCTTGGCCAACTGTAATGGCATTATATGGCCTCTTATTGCGGAAAGCGGTTGTCCTTGTGTAAACGCAAGGAGAAGGGGGGTGGTCCGTACAAAAACAGGATTAAGACAGCGTGTAATGTTGGATAATATGCTCAGTTAGATTGTCGTTTGACATGAAGTGATTACTCCTGATTTTTGAGAAAATTAATAATCGAATAGCTGCATTTATTTTACAAGGAAATGAGATGAGTATACTTACAATAATTATGGATTCGAAAGTTGTCATGTCTAATGTACACTACTTGCCTTCCGAAAATTCTCTTACCTTAGTATTTGGTTGGACCGGCTGTTAGTCGGAGGATCGACATTCGACCTGGTAGTTCAATAAGATTCTGTATGGTTTCAGCGCTTATTGTCGTCCATATTTGCAACAGTTTGTCACCGAGACACTGAACTGACGAGGGAAGAAACGAACCATCCCGAAACCGGTGTTCCAGTAGGATATCCCAAAGATTTTCGATTGGCTTAAGATCCAGGCTTTGTGGTGGCCAACTCATGTGGGAAAATGAGACCTCATGTTCTCTGAATAATTAGTTCTCGGTGGATCTTGGCATTGGCGTCCTGGAATATGCCATTTCCATTGGGGAAGAAAACTTCCATTGATGGGATGGCCTGGTCATTAAGCACGTTTAAGTAATGCTGCGACTTCATTTTGTTGTCGAATAATGCTGCTGATTTCAGATCAGAACCATTGAAGCAACCACAGATCATAATACTGCCTCCATTGGCCTGCACAGTGGGCACTGTGCATGAATGATCCATCGCTTCCTAAAGTTTCCTTCTAACCATAGTTCACCCATTGTTCAGGAATAGGCTGAATCTTGATTCATCAAACCACATAACATTTCCACACTGCTCAACAGTCCAATCTTTATACTGCTTAGCAAATTGGAGTAATTTTTTGCAGTTAAGCGCAGAAACAAGTAGTTTTCTTGTGGGCCTACGACTGTTCAGTCCCATTCCTTTAAGTTCTCATCGCGTTGTGAGTGTTAATATCCCCCTATGTCCAGTGTTAAACATTGCCGTGAGTTAAAGAGTTGATTTTCTTCACCAGTCGCTTCAGAGATCTTCGGCTAGAGAGAAAAGAGTTTCTCTTAAGAGTTTTTTCCGACCGCATTTATTCCGAGATTTTGTCGACACCACTATCCTTCCAGGTTTTAATAATGCTGTGGACACTTCTGAAACCAATTCCAGTAATTTCAGCGTCTTTAGTCTTTCCTTCAATTGATGCAGGCCAATAATTTGACCCTTTTTAAAATCGGAAACATCTTTCCCGCATCCGCGTTGAACCACTTCACACATGCTTGTTACAGAAATAATCAATTGCACAGTGTTTCAACACTTTATAAAGGATAAATTAGCATCCCTACCTTTTAAATAGATGTATTACGGAGCCAATCAGAGGCTCTTCTGTATTTGCATATTTATTCCACACGGCGACTTTTTGTTTTTGGCCAGGTAGTGTACATTATTATCGTTTATATCTTTTTATGTATGGTTTTTCTTAGAAATTCCTGATTCTTTATAATGTTCCAACATCATGTCAGCAATTTTGAATACATGGCTTGGTCATATGAAACTTCCCTGTTTAAGAACAATCGGTAGAAAGGGGATAATATATGCTCTAGACTCCATAAGAAACTGTAGAGGATTTGCCATAAAAGCAACACGCCTTTTTTGTGAATTCATTAATATTGAATTAAAGTGGTATTTTAACCAGCAAATACTTGTCATAAATCAGAAAATGTTGCTACCTGCTTACGCTAAAATCAACTACTTTGCCAAATCAGGTCAATGCGCACATTTGAAGAGCTTTCTTGAGAGACGATTTTGGCACAAGAACTTTCATCTTTTCTTTAGAGACGTTGTACCCGTAGAATTTTTTTCTCTGCATGAGGATTGATACAGGTACTATACCACTGAACCATTTGTATTTCATTCCCTTCACGGAACTAATATCTTTCTCCTCTGATCATATTGTGAATAGTTTAACTCATTTGCCCAATTGGTGATAAAGGAGGAAGGCTTCCAAGTTTCTTCACTAAAATCTCAATATTGACACGATATTTGGAGATTTCATCCTCCCATAACCTAATGGTTAACGCGCGTGTAATGACACTTATTCTGTAAGTTCTTTTCAGCACTCACCCGGTTTCGAGCCTGCCACCTTCCGGGTGTGAGACTTGCGTGTTAGCCACTTCGGAATGTAAATAACTTGACTACAGCTTAACCCTTTAGCATCATGTGACACTGCGACAGTTCTGTTACAAACTATTTCACTGTTCACAAAATCTAAAACACTCAAGTCCATTTAAATCATTGTTATACAAGTTTAGTACATTTCCTCAAAAACAGATGGCGCTGGCTGCTAATTTGAAGTTCACTTACTGTGAAACTGATGGGGAGGCTTATGTGTAAACATTGTGAAAATCAGTATATGTATAGTTCGATATGCTATCCAGACAGTTCATTGCTTGAACTGTTCTAGATAGCTTAACAGATAATTCACTGTTTTGAACAATATCTAATTATTTACGCAAACAGGGCCGGCCTTAGAAGATGCGGTACCAATTGCAAATAATGTTGGATCACCCCAATATATTTATGTTTTAAGTAATAATACATAATGAATATATTAACAATATCATATTTATTAAATAAATAATAATATTTATTGTAAAAAAATTTCATAATTTTAAAAAAAAACTTTAATAGACTTACTTACTTAATACTTAAAAATTAATTTTTAAAAACTCAAGAAGTGAGAAGTGTTTTGCTTTTTTGATGGGATACATTGTAGAACAGTTAAGTTACACGAGTGAATTAAGGACCTTAAAAAGTCATTTATACCTGAACACTAAGGACACAAAGTATACACTTACTTAACTAACAAAAAAATTCAGAAATAAAAAAATTACAATTTTCAGTCTGGACTTTGAACTAAGCAAAAAAAAAGGTTACCCCCCCCCCGGGGGGGGGGCAAGGGGGGGGCCGGGCCCCCCCCCCCGTCGGGGATGCTGTGCACCCCTGTCGGGAAAAATTTTGTAGCCCGTCGGGAAAATTTTTGTACAGGGTATTCAACTGTAGTTGATAAATAATAATCTGGCGAAAATTTGAGATCAATTTCATTACACTCGTCCCCCCTGTCGGGGAGATCGTGTCCCCCTGTCGGGCAAATTCTAGCGCCATTCCTGGCCACGACTGTTGACTTCTGAAACAGTCTCAGCCAGCTGTAAGAAAAAAATTGGAAAACATTGGTTTGCAAGCGAATTTAAAAACAAAAAAAATTCCTCGGAATAATGTTCTGAAATCAAAACGATATTTGATTTTAATTTGAATAAGTTTCAGAACATTCTTTGTTGCACTCTGGCGCGGGGTCTTATTTGGAGCAAATGGTCCAATCGGCTAAAGGCCGGCCCTGTACGCAAAATATTTTGTAGTTTCGGCATAGGAAATCAATTGTTTGTATTACTATTTTTCCTTTTATTATTAAAATTTTAAAAATCTAAGGAGTGCGTGTTTTATCGTTTGACGGAAGGTATCGAAACACCTAGTATTATACCATTTTTAAGAATTTGAGTTATAAAGTGTTAATTTAGAGATCTGAGTCTTCCTATTCGCTTCAATTATGGCCGTTTTCTTCCCGAACAGGCGACGTGATTTGCGAGGCGCCCAACAACAACCTGAGCAAGTTCGAGGGCACCCTCCGCTGGGAGGGGGAGACGTACTCGCTGGACAACGACAAGGTGCTGTACCGGGGCTGCGTGCTGCGCAACACCCGCTGGTGCTACGGCCTCGTCATCTTCGCCGGCAGGGACACCAAGCTCATGCAGAACAGCGGAAAGACCATCTTCAAGCGCACAAGCCTCGACAGGCTACTCAACATCATCATCATCGGAGTGAGTGCGCATTTCTCTGTAGATAATGTACATTATGAGACACTACTATTTTCTCTTTTTAATTGTCTGTCAGGCGTGATCGCGTCATATTTAATGTCTGTTTTATCAGGAATTCAAGACATCAAGGAAAATCGCAGTTCATTGATTGATGGTTTTACAAACAGTGAAAACATTTTCAAATGTACAAACTTCATCTTCAATCTGTTCTAGTGCGAATATGCACCTTGCTTGAGTTGGATAATTTGTTGAGTGCCAAAGCATTTCTAAGAAGATCCTAGGTATCATAGCATGTTCCAAGATATTATGAAACATTATTCGATATTATACAATAGTATACGATGGTGTACAATATTGTGAATATTGTTCAATATCGTACAATGTTGTACAATATATTTATGCTACTGTGGATTGTGTGAGAAGGAAATATTAAAAGTTTGTAGTTAACACGTAGGGCCTTTCCTAAAAAGTTTTTGCACTTGAGCATTTTAACATAATATCTGATCTACTGTCTGTAAATTGTGGGATGAATGATGCATAAATTGTTCAAAACGCTCAGCAGGGCAGGTTGTTCGACCTACAACTACCAAATTTGTCACGTAGCTACTTCTTGGGCAGATCGTTAGATCTACAACTACCAAATTTAGTACGTAGCTATTTCTTGGGTAGTAGGGGTCCACTGAGAAAGATCTTTTCCAAATTTTAATTAGATTTTTAATTAATTGAAAATTAATCCAATTGTTAACGTTTTCCCTTAATAACTTCGGAGCATACTACAGCACATAAACCCTTTTTACACAGCATTAAAATTCAAAAATCAACTTTTCAGTAATACCAATTTTATTTCTGTACAATTTCTATTCTCTAATGTCAATAAATTAAAAAAAAAAATTTTTAGTATATTCTACAACAATACTTTTTATTGCTTTATTCACTGCGTTTAAACACAGGCTCGTTGGAACGATATTAAAATAGTTACAAAGATCTAAATAAAGAGTAGGCCTAACTCCCATTGGCTCAGTTGACTGGACTGTTAATTTTTAGCTCGCTGTGATGTGTAATCTGGAGGAAGAATTTCTTGGGCAGATGTTTGAAGTCCTGAGGGTTTTTGTCCATTTTCATATCTTTATGAAACTTATAGTCTTAAACACCATGATTCATTAATTATGTTAAGAAATAATTTATTCTGTAGGATTTATGATTTGTTTATGCGACTTGGCTGCGAGTCCCCAGGCCTGGAAGGCATCGGGGAGACCAGTATGATCACATTAATGTCATATTTGTCATATTAGATTTTTCCTTCTGATAATCTCTAGAAGATCATTATATACGGCTAGAAAATCACCCATCATGGTATGACTGGTGAAAATTGCTCCTTCATTCGAGAGATTTCCCGTCAAATTTGACGTGTTTAAATAGATATATATGCGAGAGAAATGTTTAAAATTGATTTAAAACATATAAAATAAACATATGTTTTATGACAGGAAATATTTTTTATTTACATATTATTTACATATTTCTTTATTCAAAAAAACCTCTTGGTAAACAACATTCAATGTGAAGTATTTTTCGTTGTTTAACAATTTTCATTGTACTTCAGATGTTTAATCAAAACAAAGCACTTCTCTGCTTGTCAAACGTTGCCAGAAAATATTATCAAATTATATCATCACGATTGCAATGACTAATCAGATGCATCGTGGCGACCAAACTATATCATGTGCATGATATACCACTGATGAGATTTACTACTTTCTATTAAAAAACGAAAATTAATTTGAAATATATGATTAATATAATTTAAAATTTCTCGGGAACTATTGATCATAGCGAGATAAAATTTATATCAATCAATAGAAAATTTTATTTCACGATTTTAGAGCTATTAAATTTGAAATTAGAACGACAATTACTCTTTTAAGTTTAAAATTACTGAAATTTAGGTTCTCTAACAATGGAATAATGCTGTTTAACGTCTCGTAGTGCTATGGCGCGAATTTAATTGTTGGTGACGTCAGAGTGTTACCGAGAGACAGATGTGGGCTATTATATTAGTAACACTTCTATTTGCTCCGGAAAATAATCTCACTATCAGATCATCTACAGCTACTTTAGAATTATCCATAAATTGCTTAGTTTCCAGAAGAGAAAATGCTAATCAATGTACCGACGACTTTGTAAACTCACTATCAGACTGTCTACAGCTACTTTAGAATTATCCATAAATTGCTTAGTTTCCAGTAGAGAAAATGCTAACCAATGTGCCGACGACTTTGTAAATGTTGGAGACGGCTCTTCTTCAATATAAGCGGGGGTGTTCTACACTCATCTTCCTCGCATGTTCTACAATATGACTTGTTTTGGGTTTACCTTCGTCGTCTACTCAAGAGACTCAAATATGCATTTTGGACCTCTACCCGTCAACCGATTAGGTCTAGAATTTCATCTAGATCTACAATTTTGGTGTCAGATCCACATGCCAAATAAATTTATCTAACTTTTTCCTTAAGTTTATGAATTATCACGTTAACAAATACGGAAATAGTCTACTCTTTTATGGATATGATCCAAAATTTGAGACATCTCTACATGCTTAACGTGAAGTCTCTAGTCGAATTTCATTCCTTTAGTTCATTTTATTTTTGAATTATCATGCTCTTAACCCTATGAGCCTTACTGTGCCTCAAACTGCCCGTTAGACAGAAGCCGGACTCGGGCGGTTTCGAGCGCCTGAGTGATTTTACGGGAGAAAACTGGTTCCTTTCTTTGTTGACAATTGATCGCCCAAACACAGGTGTCGTCTTCCTGGAATTTCTGTAAAGAAAGGAAGGATTTCATTCTGTTTCCCTTCAGTTTTTTAGGTACTGGAATTCTCACTCTAGCTAGGTTCAGAGAGTTAAACATACAGATTGTCTTCCCTTTGACGGATTTTATTCAAAATTAAAGATAGAAGTACAATTTCTTTAGAAGACCACATATCAATTTTCATCCGTGCAGTTTTTTTTTTTTTTTTTTCCTTTTTTAAAAAATTGTCTTGTTTAAATACACGTAAAGAAATATAATTAAAAAATTAGCTTTTTCTGACTCGGGTTGTTTGAAAGTTGGAAATTCCTCGAGATCAAAGTTTTCTGGCAGTTAAAATATTTTCTCTTTGGGTACTTCCTTTACTAGAAAGTAAGAAAGGGACTTATCAAAAACATTATTGCATTTGATTTCACTTGTCTTTTGCCTCCCAAATCTCGCTTTAGGTCCAATTTTGGCTTTTCCAAAGACATTTATTTTCGAACTTTTGTCTATATTTATTTTCGGAAATGCCTTTTTATACTTCCTAAAAAGAGAGCTCGGTAAGAAGTTTTTTGCTGTATTTTGTACTATGGACAACTTTATTTGTCGCTTTGAAAAACATATCATGCTTATATTTTTCAGATCGTGTTCTTCCTGCTCAGCCTTTGCCTGTTTTGCACAGTGGCATGTGGTATTTGGGAGAGTGTTACAGGCAGCGACTTCCGCCTCTACCTCCCCTGGGACTCTCTCGTTCCTAAAAGTGACACCGGCGGCGCCACCGTCACAGCCGTACTCGTCTTCTTTTCTTACGGCATCGTCATGAACACCGTCGTGCCTATCTCGCTCTACGTTAGGTGAGTTCCAGTGGAGATTTTCGAAATCATTTTTTCTTGTGGAGGATATGAAATGATTATTTGACCAATATATAGCCATGCAGGGTGATATGAACCATATCAGGGTGATTAAAGCCTCTGAGCGCTCAATTATTTTGAACTTTTAGCTATCAGGTTAGAAAACTTAGCTTTTAAAAGAAATGATTCGATCTTTTTTTGTATTTAATTATATCTTTGAAATCTTAAGAACACTTTATCCATGGTTGTTTAAGAAAATATTCAAATAAATACGAGCAATCTGCTTTCGAACTGAACACGAAAAACGGAAAAAGACGTTTACGCCGCTCGGTGGGTAAAAAGAAGAGGGGCCACACTATAACAGGTATGATAATACACATGGCAGGATTAACTCCTATATGGGCTTATAGACAATGTAAGTTTCGGGGACCTCCTGCCTCAACTTCCAAGACCAGATATTTTTCATTGATTTAATCTCTAAATAAACAGTTTTTCAGTAACAAATATTATGATAAACTGCAATAACAAAACTTCTTTTGCGCTTCATCCTGAAAAAAAATTGGGTTTAGTATCTCTAGTATAAAAGATTAAAATTTAAAAGTAATTTAAAATAAAATAGTTTAAAAAATTTCAAAACTTTTTGAACACAATTTCTAATACAAAATTTGTCAGGACTGTTGACATGTGACACATTGATCTGCTAACGAATTTGAAGACATGAAAAAATACCTCAAAAATAACGTTCTGAAATATAAACGATACTTCATTTTAATTTCACTAAGCCTAAGTACACAGCTCTTATAAAACAACTGAAAGCCCTGAAAATAATTTTAAAGTAATAATAATCTAGGGGCGCTGGAAGGTAAATAATTTTAAATTAATGATCATCTAGGGGCGTTGGAAGGTAAATAATTTTAAAATAATAATAATCTCAGGACCCTGGAAGGTTGAGGAGCCCATAGGCAGTTTCTTATATTGCCTATTTATTAATCCGACCTTGGTAATACACACTAAACCTAGCATTTTTCTACCTAGCATACCGGCAGGATAATGTTCTAGATCACATTTCTAAGCTAACTTCTCTGAGGTTTTAATATATTTCTCTGTTGGATACTTTCTAATGTTGGAGTTAGTGGTGATGAGCAAAAGGACAAAGATACAAGATCCTCAGTTTAGCCGATATTGATCTGTGGCAATATTTAACGATAGTACTAATTATGTAATGTCTGCCTTTTGGCAACTAAAGTTTTGAGAAGGAGAAAAAATTTGACAGACGCAAGGTAAATATTTTCAATTCCATAATTTATTAATAGCCAAAAATTTCTTCGATTTTCAGATTCGTCATTTATACCAATAATATTAAATGCATTATTATATGAAGTATCCAAGTTCTCGTTTAAAGGAATAAAACAGAAGTTGAAGTTTTAACACATTTACGTTCACGGTGCTCTAAAGTGAGTAAAGACATGTTTATCTTGACAATTGTGTGTCAGCATCGTATACAGGTCTATAGCAGCGAAAAAGTTAACTTTTGTTATTAATATAGCTTCTTGATTTTGAAGCAAAAAGATAGCTATTTTGGGACGAATATCGTAATATGGATCCGGGGTCAGACACTGAGGACGACATCAGAGCAGGTGAACTCCTCTCTGAATTTCCACAGGAACACGTTTGATCTTCGACGTTAGATTTAAAGCGCACTAGGCCCCCATATAAAACTGATCTTTGGTGAAATCAGATTTGAAACCTGGAATCCTTATGTCCTGAAGGCTAGATATCACCAAGCCACCATGAAACCCATTAAATAACCCTCATCTAATTCCAAGGTTTAGTGGCGGCGCATTGATTTGGTGTTAGAGTTTGGACATACGAATCGAAATATTATGGATTCAAGACCAATCTTCACTGGTGATCCGTCATGTACATGTACATGGACATGGTGCTCGTTAAATCTGCAGTCTTGGACATAATTTCCTCACGGTGGTGTTCCGTAGAAGGATACTTTTTCATTGACAGAGTTCCAGACAAAACCTGCCAAATTCTAGCGACATTAGTGTAATCCCAATCGTTGTCAGGCTGAAACGTTGGCGTTATTCGTTTTGACGCCAACATTTGATATTGGTGTTTTCGCACCAACATTCATCAATAAGATCGCTAGAATTTGATGCAGATTACAAAATTCTAGCGACTTCAGTGATGAAGGCGCCAAAACGTAATAACGCCAGCATTTCAAACTGGCTACTATTGGGACTCCGTAGAAGTTAGAAGACGGTACCCATAACCCATGTCCACCGAATCACCCATAGGGTTTAGAGTCCACAAGAATGGACGAGGCAAAGATTATACCTGTAGAAGTTTAGAGACGGAGTATCTACTTAGGTCCTCTTGTCATCTGACTATTATAATTGGTTCAGCAGCTGTAATGGTTGTAGGCACAGGGACATGGGACGGTGTTCTCTTCCTCCTTTCATTACAGATACCCAACCGCATGATCTGGAGATGAAGGCAACAGGCTGGTCCACTCATCCTTCAGAACATCTGAAACCGAACCAAATCTCTTTTGAAGACGGAGAAGCATATATAGCCCGAAAAGACATTATAAATATTTTCACAGATGGCTCGAAAACCGAACACGGAGTTGGAGCTGCCTTCTGCGTCTTGGCGAATGATATCTGGGACTACCAGTGGTCTGCTAAACTCAACGACAACAACACCGTATTTCAAGCTGAACTAACTGCACTTCACGAAGCAGTAATATACGCATTTCATCTGCCAAACCACAATACCTCTAAAATACACGTAGACAATAGAGCAAGTATCATGGCATCCTCCAGTTCAAAGAGCACAAACGAAACAGCAAGAAACATTTTCAAAATCCTCCTTTCAAATCCAAGAATAAAAGTCTCTTGGGTTAAAGCGCATGCAGGCAATATAGGCAATGATAGAGCAGACCAACTGGCAAAAGACGCAACACAACATGGGCAACCCTATTCACATACTAAGCTTCCTAAACCGCACATAAAAGGCCTCCTCCGGAAGAGGATGCTTGAGGAGTGTCAAACCTCATGGAAGAATGGCGATACAGGCAGGAAAATCTATAACATCATGCCCTCAGTTAGTCTCTGTCCCACTAACTGGATTAGAGAGGATGTTATCTTCTTCTCTCAACATGGACCTTTCCCTGCCTACCTCAAAAGATTTCCCTGTCTGACAGCGATTAATGCAGTTGTGGTGGAATCGGCACGGCTCTTCACTATGCCACGGAGTGTATCTATACAGTGTCTTGGCATATGAGGAAGCCAGCGCCAAACTTCGAACAAGAATGGCTGAAAAGGGTCGCCAATAACCTCGTCTCCAGGCAGAAAATTCGTGGGATTATCAAATTCATTAGCGAAAACAGAGATGTTTTCCGGCCTCCTTAGCCTTCAACATCCCAGCGAGCTGAACTAAGTAGCTCAATCACCGGACATTCCACCTTCAAATAAAAGAAAGGTATTTCAACATCTAAAGAAAAGAAGACTATTACAAACTAATAGTGTAAAAGTGAAAATGCCTGTGCTGTACATAGTGTATATATTTCCTTCTTTTTTTATTTTGTTTTTCTTTTTCTTAAATAAAATTCCCGTGTCTTGCCCATCAAACCGTTCAGTGACCGGTCTGGTCACGGGTACGGGGGTAAGGGACGGCGTTCTGTTCTGTCATCTGATTATGATTCAAAATTATGAGGTCTGTCGTGGAATAACTTATTGAACGTTAATCTTAATAAATCAATCAACTGAGAGTACTAAAAGCATTCTTTTTTCAGCGTGGAAGTGATCCGGTTCTTCCACAGCTTGCTGATCAACTGGGACGAGAAGATGTACTACGCCACAAACGACACCCCGGCCAAAGCACGCACCACGACCCTGAACGAGGAGCTGGGCCAGATCGAGTACATCTTCTCCGACAAGACGGGCACCCTCACACAGAACATCATGACCTTCAACAAGTGCTCCATCAACGGAAAGACGTACGGGGACGTCATCGATGTGGCCACGGGGGAGCCGATAGTCATCACGGAGGTATTTTTTAACTTCCTGCCTTATATAACAAAGTTTTTATATTTCTCTTAAATTAAATCAAGGAAGTTAATTCAGAATTTTCCAGGCTTCGTTGTTCCTAATATTAGATGTCCCACAATTCCATTAGTCTTTATTTCCCATGATAACTATTTAGATAAATTGTAGAAGCCTTACCTATTACTGGGGAACGAGATATTAAGATGAAGAGCATGTCAGAATTGTAATGATCGCAGTATCTGAGGCTTGTCAGCAACAAAATTTTAATGACAGCTGTGATGTCACTTTTCCAGGACACCAAAACGGTGGACTTGTCTTTCAATCCGTTGCGAGAGGCGAAATTCAAATTTTATGACGATAACCTCCTGGAGGACATCCGAAAAGGGGACTCCCAAGTCTTCGAGTTCTTCAGGCTGCTGGCGCTCTGCCACACGGTCATGTCGGAAGAAAAACCAGGTGAGATTTTCCTTTTAACACTTTCTTGGTCCGATTTTTTTCCAATTTCTCACCCAAAACAGCATTTTGACATAGACTTACGTCTCTCCATAGTGGTTTAATGGTGTGTCGGGAAAGGAAAACTTATGACGCTTTTCGCGCTAAAGTTAAACGTTTATAGCTCTGCAACCAAATAATACAGAGAGTTGGTTTAGTTTCATTTAACAGCGAAAAGTGGACATTGAAGATTGCGAAAAGAATTTTAGAATTTGGAATTACGGTTTAGTCCGAGTCGAGCTGCAAAGTTGGTGAAAATCACAAAAAATTTTGATGACGTCACAGCGACCGATGCGCGCGCACGCAGACTAAGGCATTTCATTCATCGATCGCACGAAATATCACTCAAGAATTGTTGAATTACGTCGGAACTCGTGCTAAAGTTGCTCGCTTATAGCTCCGCAACCAAATAACATAGAGAGTTGGTTTTACTTTCATGTAACAGAGAAAGGTAGACATTGTAGATCACAAAAATAATTTTAGAATTTGTAATTACTTTTTAGTCACAGTCGAGTTGCAAAGTTGGTGAAAATCAAGAAGAATTTTACATAGTCATATAGTGACATTAAACTAATAGTCACTATAGACTATAGAGTCAATAGTCACTTAGAGCTACTGTCACAGTTGAGTAAGGTAAGTAAGTCTACGCCCCTCAGTCCCAGCGGCAGTTTCGCAGAGACAGTCTCCCGTCAATTTTTTTTATTGCTGAAATCCTTATTATCCTTTATTGCTTTTTTTAATCCTGAATTCGAAAATGCAAAATATTTTAGTCAGGCAGTTTTTGTGTGACATACTGGTGCTGGTTATACATGTGATATTGCTGGTTATACATGTGATATCCCGTTCACTGATCTCCAGTTTTTCCTGCAGTGCACCCAAGTTTTAAATTAAAACAAAATACTCTCTGCTAATATATTTTTCAAATCTATTGCTTTGAGGTATTTAAGATAAATATCTGCAAGAAAAGAATTATTAATTATGTGTAAAAAATGTGTTTTTTTAATGGTTGTAAAGCTTACTTTGTAAACAGCTTTACAATCTTTCTTGAACACTAGAGTGTCAAAACCACATCGAAAACATTTATTGCCGATTATTTTATTGCGTACATTGCGGAATATAACAAGACTCGTAAATAGCGACGAATTCACTCTCAACGATGCAATTCTTCTCTTCGCCGCATGACATGCGACGCCGACCGTACGGGCACAAAAAAGCCTAATGTATGACGTGCGACACCGCCCAAGAAGGGGTTAATATAGTGTTTATAGACTGGATACTCTAGTGTCATGCGACATTCATGATACAAGAATCGTTCAAAACCCTCTACAGGGGAGACTGTATCTGTTCTTTAAATCAGGGATACAAAATACTCAAATGCATTTATTTTTCATTTGTCATACATTTAAAGATTTACGATGCATTAAATAATCTGAATAATTTCAGGTGGAATTTTAGAATACCAAGCGCAATCCCCAGATGAAGAAGCCCTCACCTCAGCTGCGAGAAATTTTGGATTCGTTTTTCGAGTAAGTGCGTCTTCTAAATTTTATTTCAATCTCATTAAAAATTTTGGTAGTAATTTAAAGCGAACAAATAATTTTTTTCGAATCAACTCAAACAGATGCCTAAAACTTTTTTGTAAAATTCCGTAACCATTTTTGTTGTCATTTCGTTTTTCTAGAACCGTACTCCTGCCTCAGTGGTGATCGAAGTGATGGGCCAGCGTGAAGTGTATGACCTCTACTGTATCCTCGATTTCAACAACGTCCGAAAAAGAATGTCTGTAAGTCACTTGAGATTATAGAACGTCAAGCAATTAGCATGAAAGTCACTTGAGAATTAATATACTCGACGCAATCTGTTTGGAATTTTTTAACTTAAAGAAAGAAAAGGAAATTGGTGTCTGAGAATCTGATTCTAAAAACAACCCAAAATGGACTTTATGAATTAAAGTTTTATCACTCATACTTAGGATTCTTAACCGCTTAAGGACCGAATTATTTTGAAACCTACGGTATTTAGAACGAGTAAACTCGGGTTATGTCCTTAAGCGGTTAAAAGACGATTCTTAGTACGATTCTTAAATCTCTTTTTTTTCCATTGAACTTATATACAGAAAATGGATTAATCTTTCCTATGAAACATGGTTAATTTAACCATATATGTATTTACTATAAGACTAGCAGAGGTTTCGTGCCACGTGTGTCCTTTCGGTGTCTCTGCTGGTGGGGGCTTCGTGGTGACTAACCAACTTTGAACCGTATGCTTTTGGCCGGACGGTGAAATCTTTATGCGTCTTTATGTAAATCAATGTCCTTCATAGTAACAACATAACAACTCCTATGTTAACCTCAAATATTAGAGTCGATTTTTAGAGAAAGAGGAGTGAAAAATAAAGGCAATAAATGGGACGTTTTTCTTTACAACTCTATTATAAGACTAGTAGCCAAAAGACAGCAAATGCATTTTGTAATACATAGAGCTATTCGAAAAAGTTCCAACAAGTTTTAAGGGTTGTTCAGGCATATCAAGACAAATCAGATTTAAATAGTAATACAGAGTGATTATGAAGTCTCTATACATTTTGGATGGAACTTTCTAAATAGACGCTTTTTGCAAATAATCTTGACGAATACGGACAAAATGAGACAAAACCTCCTTTGATTCTGCTCTTTTGCGTAAAATGAGGTATGAGCAAGTGCGTAAGATTTCGTACATCATATACATAATTTGTAATTTTTAACCTTAATTTTACATATTATTCCAATTGGTATATAATAACTAGTAATTTGACCTGTCCTTACGGACATGCAAATATCGAGCCACTGACAGTTCCGAAGAACGCCAGCAAATTCGAGTACGAAATTTCTTCACAAAGTACACTGCTTCATAGGAAAAAATGTTAAAATAACCAACTCAATTTCTCACAATTCCAAATTCCTATAAGCACTTTCAAACTTTCCTAAACGCATCAATAAATTTAATCTGACATGCAGCCAGAATAATTTTCCTGAAAATAATTTTAAAAATTATTTAATTTATTTATTTATAGCACTGCAATATTTTTTTTCATTTCACCTGCTGTATTATACCAAAAAGATATAGACCGAGTTCACATTAGGATATTCGATGGGTACCTTAAGAAGACCTTACCTTGAGAACACATCCACTCTTGACAACAGATTGTCAACTGGTCACATGGCTCCTTGACGCTTTGTCCCAATTTAAACACGATCTTGATTATGCCATACTTTTGCGTGATATGTTCTTCAATCATTGGACCCATATATAAAGTATACTTTCTCTTTAAAACTTTGTTTTCAGGTGATACTTCGCAAAGACGGCGTACTAAAATTGTACTGTAAAGGTGCAGACTCCGTCATCTTCGAAAGACTAGACGAAAGCTGTTCTGAACTTAAATTCAAGACTCTGGAACATCTGAATGTAAGTAATTTAGAATGATTTCCGAATAAACTGTAGTTTTCCTATCCCAGCCCTTAAAATTACTAATATAATAGCCCAGATCTCTCGGTAACGCTCTGACGTCACCAACAATAAAACTCGCGCCATAGCACTGCGAGACGTTAAACAGCATTATTTCATTGTTAGAGAACCTAAATTTCAGTCATTTCAAATTTAAAAGATTAATTGTCGTTCAAATTTCAAATTTAATAGCTCTAAAATAGCGAAATAAAATTTGCTATCGATTGATATAAAATTTATCTCGCTATGATCAATAGTTCCCGAGAAATTTTAAATTATATTAATCCTATATTTGAAATTAATTTCCCTTTTTTAATAGAAAGTAGTAAATTACGTCATTGGTATATCATGCGCGTGATATAGTTTGGACGCCACGATGCATTAAATTATTAATTATTTAGTGCAATCGTGATGATATGATTTGATGATATTTTTTTGGCGGCGTTAAAATTGACACAAAGACATCTGAAGTACAAGGAAAATTGTTAAACAACGAAAAATACTTCACACGGAATGTTGTTTGCCAAGAGGTTTTTTGGATAAAGAAATATGTAAATAATAAGTAAATAAAAAAACATTTCCTGTCATAATACATGTTTATTTTATTTGTTTTCGATCAATGTTAAACATTTCTCTCGCATATATATCTATTTAAACACGTCAGATTTGACGGGAAATCTCTCAAATGAAGAGGTAATTTGCACCCGTCATACCATGAAGGGTGATTTTCTAGTTATTAATAAAGGAGGATAAGTAATTTACTGAAACTCAGCAGTCGGTGCTCATAACAGATCAAAATTATAAATATTAATCTGCAATGTATGTAATCTTGGCGAGTCGAATGTTATGCGCTGAGCGACAGGTGGGGGAATTTCGTATTCCACAAAATCGTCAAAAATACAGCGTGTCCGAAAAAGATCTTTTATATTGTAAACATTAATTACAAAAATATGAAAAGATGAAATGCATTTTGCGGTAAAAGATGAAGAAATGAAACAGATCTTTTTACAGTACCTTCAATGTAAGCTCTACGTGAGCACATTCCGTGTATCTGAAAAGTTTCATCAGAATATGGGGCTCGGAAAACCCAAACATTTCAGTCGAACATGAACAAGAAAGCCTCAAACTTAATGCATTGTGTTTTTGCATGACGCTATAATAGAAGCTCATTTTTCTTTGTGGAGAAGACGATTAACGGTGATGTGTTCCAGGATCTTCTTCAAGTGTGCGCTATTCCACAATAGGAAAATATACAGCCAAATGTTTTATTTCAGCAGTACGGTGCTCCACCTCACTGGACACACCATGTACGTGAATTAGTTGATGGAGTATTTCCCGAACGATGAATTAGTCGTGGAGACCCAATACCTTAGGTTCCGCGATCGCCTGATAAATCTCCACTGGATTTCTTCTTGTAGGGGTATGTGAAGACATTGTTTATCAAAAACTGCGCCTGATGTTTCCGTTTTAATGGAAAGGATACAATTAGCGATCCTCACTATTACATCACAAATATTTAAAAAAAAACACTTGCTGGGAAATTGAGTGCTCATTCTTCGTGCTATGAAAGAGCTCACGTAAAATAACATTAAAGGTACTGCAAAAAA
>BGPR01002935.1:0-16727 GCA_013235015.1 Araneus ventricosus
TTGGGTGATTTTTCGCACTAATTTCTCAATAGCATGGTTTTGGATAACTGTACGAAAAAAATAAATACACCATCGGAAAGAACAAACGATTTCCGTTCTAATGAGGTTTGTTTTGTACGTCTAACGTAATTTACTGAATTTTGAAAAAAATTTGAAAAATAGTCACTTTTATGGTCATTTTTTTATTCGGATTTCTTGAAATTCTCGCATCCGCCTTTCTAATAACGCTGTCATTTTCAATTTTTTTCAACTCATAACTGGAACATTTCTGTAGGAATTAAAAAAGAACTGTTAAAATACCTTTTCCCGTTTTTTTAAAACTAATTTTTCCCTGAATATTTCAAACAGTGTTTTTTCTAGCGACCTTTCCCAACTAGACCTTCTCCAGAGATACCCCGACTGCATTGTTGCAATTTCATTAGCTGGTTACGTGCCCTTCCTTTTTCGCGGCAGGTGACGTCATTAATTTCGCGTTCTGCGAACTGATGATTTATTTACTTGATGATTTCGATTATTATTTTTAAGCGTGTCTTCACTTATTTCTTTGCCTTTCATACTTTGCTTGCGGTGTAATAAATATCACATTGTAATTTTTTAACATTGTTTTGGATCAACGGTACTCTGTCGATAGGAAAAAGAAGCTGGCAAAATGAATAATATATATATTTCTGTTTTGATTTCGTTTCTAAAACTCTTATTTATGTAGTTGTATGTGGGCTTTTTTTATTTTGTTGAAGTCCTG
Source organism: Araneus ventricosus (assembly GCA_013235015.1). Lineage (NCBI taxonomy): Eukaryota > Metazoa > Arthropoda > Arachnida > Araneae > Araneidae > Araneus > Araneus ventricosus. The sequence continues at coordinate 743 of BGPR01002935.1, forward strand.
ATTCCACGGGCAACGCCTTGAGCGTACTGCTAGTGTTATATAAACTCTAAACGTGGATGTAAATTTAAATGGTATCTTCCTAATTTGTTAAAACGTTATTTAGATTCAGCTACTTGTTTTTATAATATATCAAAACAAGTAGCTGAATAATGGAAGTTTTTCGCAGAATAATGGAAATTTTTGTTTAAAATGTTAGCATGTCAAGAATATTTTACTAAATATGACTGATAGGTTTGGGAATTGTACAAAAATTTTGACTTCGTAATTTTTTCAGCTGTACAAATATTGACTCAAACAACATAAAATACAATTCTTTGCGTCGGCGTTTCCCAGCCTATGGCCGTGGATAGCATATTAGTGGGCCGCGGAAGGCTCGTCAAAAGTCGAAGTCAGGGGAGTTTGTAGGCCTTTTCATATTTATTTTAGGTGCTACTATCCGAAAATTGAAGACGAGAACCAATGGATCAGAAATCCTTTTCAAGAAAACTATAAATAAAGTGAAAGTACCATCACATGAAGACGACTCGTTACTTGAAATGTCATGCGACCAGACTATAAAATCGTTTTTCAGAACAACATCATTGTTCATGTTCTGGATAAATGTTCAACAACAGTATCCAGCAATTGCAAATCTTGCAATGAGACATTTCATGGGATTCTCGGCCATTTATCTGCGTTAACGTGCTTTCTCAACTTTATTTTACGAAAAAACATAAGTTCAGAAAGAATCTGAATGTAGAAAAAAGACTTGAGGCAGAAACTGTCGAGTTTTAATCCAGATGTACTCTCTCTTGTACGGGACAAACTATGTCTAAAATTCCATCGAGTTTTGTTTTCAAACTTCACCGCTGGTTTTTGAGTTTTCATACATTGTGACAGCTAAATAATAAAAATAAAGTTTTTTGGTTTATAATCAATATATTTTAAATACTTTTACAGTTCAGTAAGTATTACTTATTGCTGACATATACGTGAATATAATAAACAGGGTGCCCACTAAAGTCCCTTACCACCCTTTTAACTACCGAATGGCTGCAGGTATCTTCATAAGAGTGGTGTCTAGGCATGTAAAATGACTATGCGCAACTGGATGAAACCACTTACAGCGCCACCTGGTGGAACAAGGTGGAGTTAAGCGTTATTTATTATCTCTAAAACGGTACGAGATAGAGGAAAAAAGTGAATTACAAAGTTGTAGAGCATCATCGATTTAGTACAAAAAGACACCTTGTGGACTTAAATGCTTAGAACAGAACGCTTAGAACACGTATTTGTTTGTTCGCGATTTCCTACACTGACACGTGACAAAACATTCTTAGAAAGAAAAAAACAACTAGTCATCACAAGATACCTTTATTTTCGATGTTCACACTTCTCTCCGTCAGCTACAATGCACATCTGGACCCTTACTTGAACTTCACGTTGCACACGTTGTAGCATAGTTTCGTGACGTCTCAGTTTCGGAAGCCGCAAACAAGCAAATGTGCATTTTAAGCGTCTGTTTTTAGCATTCATGCCCATAAGGTGTCTTTTTGCACTAAATCGATGATGCTCTACAACTTTGTAATTCACCTCTTCCCTCTATCTCGTACCGCTTTAGAGATAATAACGCTAACTCCACCGTTTTCCACCAGGTGGCGCTGTAAGTGGTTTCATCCAGTAGCGCATAGTCACTTTACCATGCCTAAACGTCACTCTTATGGAGATAGCTGCAGACATTCGGTAGTTGAAAGGGTGGTAAGGGACTATAGTGGGCACCCTGTATCTGTATGTGTATTTTTTTACTTGTATATTTGGTTAATGGGCCTCAAAATATTTTAGGTAGATTCCTTATAGGAACTCTACCTATTGCAATGGTTCTCATAACACGACTTTCGGAAAATTTTTGCAGATCTTCACCGATCATGACCCCTAGAACCCAAAACCACCCTTCGTTAAAAAATTTATATATATATATATATATATATATATATATATATATATAACGCTTTTTCCCATGTTATCTTGTGAACACGATAACTCGAGTAATTTTGATGTAAATTCAACCAGCTTCGGATATGTTCTAAGGATAGTGAAAATCTCGGTCGAGTTCGTAGATGGGCTATCCAGCTCAAAGGGGGTGTAAATGGTGGGGGGTGGAAATTTTAATTTTCCCATAATTCCTTTACAAATGAAAATAGAAAGAAAATTCAAATTAGGCGAATTATTGCCTTATCATATCGAACAATTTTTGAATTTAAACTTTTTCGATAGCTACAATTGCTTAGAAGTTATGAGGTGAAAAGTGATTTTCTCACCCTTCCCCTCCTCTCCCCCTAACTTAAAGTACGTTTTAACCTACGCATGTTACCCCTCGTTGGAAAGCTCTCGTCATTTGCAGTTTCTTCCACCCTCTTTCATTCTTGTAGCTCCAATACTTATGAGAATAGAGGGCAAAATGTTCTCTTCCTTATTATTAGTAGTAGAGAAATATATGCATAACGCTTTGGCCCGTGTTATTTTGTAAACACGATAACTAGAGTAATTTTGATTAGATTTTAACTGGCGACGGATATATTGTAAGGACGGTGAAAATCTCGGCCGAGTTCACAGATGGGCTAACAAGCTCAAAGGGGGTGGAAATGGTGGGGGACTGAAAATTTCATATTCCCATAATTCTCTTACGATTCAAGATAGAAAGAAAATTCAAATTAGGCGAATTATTGCCTTATCACAACAAACAACTTTTGTATTGAAACTTTTTTGATAGCCAAAATTTCTGAGAAGTTATGAGCTAAAAAGCCATTTTCAATCCCCTCCCCATCTTATAATTTCCCCATAGCTCTGTTACGACTAAAGATAGAGAAAAATTTTCAATTAAGCGAATTATCACCTTATGATAACGAACAACTTTTATACAAAAAGTTTTTTGTCTGCTAGAATTGCTTATAAGTTATGAGCTGAAAAGCGATGTTCAATACCCCCCCCCCAATTTATCATTTCCCCATAGCTTCGTTAAGATTGAAGGTAAAAAGAAAATTTCAATTAGGGGAATTTTCACCTTATCATAACAAACTACTTTTATACTGAAAGTTTTTTAACAGCAGGAATTACTTAGAAGTTATGAGTTCCCATCAACCGCATTCACTTTCACTTTTTATACGGTATAATATATAATTAATTTATGACTAATTAATTTATAGTTAATATCTTTGTTAAAATTTGTTAATTATAACTGTTAATTGATATACCTGGCTTTGCTCCGGATTAAAATGCTCTCATGTTTAATATTTTGAATGTAAAAATTACTATTGTATAAATATTTTAATACACAAATTCCTTTTCTGATCTAAAACGCTTTCAATTAAAATGAGAATATCAATTGAACCAGACGATTTTTAAAAACATCCGTTTTCTTCATACGTTATTATTTGTTATATAGGTACTTCAAATTTTGTTAACGATTACTAAAGTCAATGAAAGGTTTTAATGAATATTTTGAAACAATTAAATTAACTATTGAATTATTCATTAATTTAAAGCGTGAAAATAAATCAATAGCTGGTCCCGATATAAATTGTTAAATCGTCTACTTTTAAAATTTTCTTTTAGCATTCTTCCTTCTGGAAACAGTTCTTCGTATTATTTTTGATCAACAAGAATATTGTTACGAATTCAATTTAAAATTAATTTTGAAAAAAATATTAAAATGAGAGAAACAAATTTATAGAAATGAAAGACATCGCGGAGAAACGCCTTGCTTAATCTTTAATTAAATGAAATTTTAAGCATCTTTTAGGCTTTGAAAAGTTGAAGGTGACCTTTCTCTTTTCTTAAATAAAAAGTTTGAAAAGTTTGATTGAAATCAGTCCAGTGGTTTAGGAGGAGATGTGGAACATACATACATAGCCACAGTGGCTTTTATTTAAATTAATATAATTATTAGATAATTATAAGATAAAGATTACTGGCATATAGTATGAGTCATGAAAAAGGTTTTAGTGAAGTTTTGAAACAATTAATTTTTAACTTTATTTAAGTAAATAGTTAATTTTAATTAATCAAATAATTTTAATAGTTAATTTAATAATAGGTTTTTTGACAGAATACTTTAATTTGATATTTAACTAAACATGGCGGGACCATGATTTGTTTAATAAAATCAATATAAAGTAGCCAAAAACAATAGATATTTAAATAAGAGTTTCCTTTATCCTTTTTACTATTGAAAAATATCTCCTTAACTTTAAAATTGTTTGGGATTTTCTGCCTGAGTATTTGGTTTTAACCGTCGATGGAGATTTAAATTTACTGTTCAAATTGGCTGCATTCATATCCTATGCTTTAAAAATACGTATTGAATTTGCCACACACAATGTTTAATCATTTTATTCTCTTATATGTTAAGAATTTAATGACTATTATTTCTGTAACCAGGGAGTTCTCTAAATGAGCCCGTTTTAGTAGTATTTAAGTGTTTCCATGTCATGTGATTTTACCATATGACAAAGTAATGTTCACACAATTATATTGTACCCTAGATTAAATAAATTAATTTTTAAATCTAGAGTCTTTCTTCATTCGTGCCAAGAGTCAATTTCTTGTTACTGTTTCAGATAAGCTGGCTTAATATTATCTAGGAGATATTTGCACTGCTGAGATGTTTATTTCTTTATGATTCCTACCTGTTGAATGATTATGTGTTGAGATATAAAAAATTGACCAATGTACTGACCGATAAATCTATCATAACTTTTTGGAATGAAAAATGGAATGATAAAACCTTGATATAGTAAAAAATCAAATGACATGAAAACAGAATCACAGCGTAAATACTGCAATGTGTAGAAACAATTAAGTCATTGGCTATGTCTGTATTGATCAATATGTAATATTTCATGACTTTTGTAACATTAACGTAAAGGAATCTACCTTTGCCTTCAAGCTTGCCGAAAAGGGATTTTTTTTACACTACAGGTGGTAACCCAAGCAAAAGTTTGGGAACCGCCGCCTTACGTCATTTGAAGCATTTTTCCAATTGGAAGTATATGCCAATCTGTGATTGATTAGAAATTAGTTGTTGGTTCACGATTAGTGTAAGACACCCTGTATATTCATAAATAATGAAATTCACTTTTCCGTTTTGTTGCGAATCTATTTTATATATTTATAACTATACAGAAACCTTAATAAATTGAATAAAAATATTTTTGAAAAACATATTCTTATCAATACACTAAAATGTAGAAATATTTTTAAATTATTTCCTAGTTTTTAGTCTTTAACTTTTAATTCATTATTATAAGAGTCATCGAATCTTAAAAATATATAGTAACAGGTAAAAAAACTCGTTTAGAATCGAAATTTAATTAAATTCATCGATTATTTGTCAATTAAGTTCTGAAATATTAAAATGATGTGTTGCCGTCGAGAATGCATTACCGTGCCGAAATTCAAAACTATGGCATGTTAGGAAGTGAGTAGAAAATGGATAACAAAATATTAACTTTACAAACATGAAACACGTCAAGTTAAATAAAGATGAATAAAAATTTCATAAAAACGCAATTTTACTAGTGTACTAAAAGGTAAATTTTATTTTTTTTTTTACTTTTTTGTTATTAATTTATAATTCATTATTACAAATATTAATTTTCACTCAAATTCACTTACAAATGGCGCCACCGGTTTGAAATAAAAATGTTATTGTATCCGATGATTAACTGCTAATTAGGTTGTTAAAATATTAAAATAGTATATTTCCATCTAGAACACACTTGTACAAAATTAAATTACTAGCACATTAAGGAGTAAATGAAAAATTGATTATAAAATTCAATCTTTACAAACAAGATACGGTTAATCTGGAGTCTACGGAAACGACTTACTTCGTTCCTTTTAGGATCGCCAAATCTTTGCCTCCAAGAACGGAGAGGATAGAACATTTGTTTTGGTTGCGCAATGATGTTTTTAACGAGCGACAGGCGCGCATGCGCGGAAATTAATATTTTCATCGGTATTCTGAACATCACGCTGTATTGCGCCTCGTTTCGATTGGACTGTTTTGTTCATCTCTTTGATGTGATTGGTCGATTCATTCGAATTTGAATAAAACTTCGTTTGGAATTCTTCGGTTTGAATGTCGGCTAGTACTGTGTATGTTATTCTGTGTGTTTCGCTTCTCAGTGAATAAGCGAAGCTACGAGTATTCCGCTATGCTGAAAGCGAAGCTGCTGATGTTTTTTAAGTTAAAATATTTGCCCGGTGCATACTTGAAATGCCGAAAGCATTGCGTGCTCAATCTCTCCTTTTCAGGTGACGCATGCGCAAGAGAGCAATAAAAAGCGCACTGCACATCCAAAACAGTATTTGGCGACGGCAAATAAAATTGCGCCAAGAAAAATTGGCGAGAAACAGGTGCTCACCGTGAACTCCAGGTTTACCTTACAATTAAATCTCTTTTGCATAATTTGATATTGATGGCTCGTTTAATAAAATATTTTTAAACTTGAAATTATGACATTTATGTCATGTTATTTTAGAAGAATTCACTGTCCTCTTCATTGTGTATTTGAACGGCTCTAATGGAGTCAAGTCACGTGACGTAGGAAACAGGTGCGCACCGTAAACTCCAGGTTTATGCAGGATACAAGTTAAAATCTTTAAAAACAAAAAAAATTACAAAGACTTTAAAAAAATATATCTACTTTCGTACAGTTTCTTTCCTTTTTTCTACTTTAAAATTTATAGTAGATTCCACCCTCTAGTCCAAAACATTGTAGCATGATAATGTCTTAAACTTCATTCGTCTATCTTTATATTATTTTTAAAATTTTGTTCTTAATTATAACAACAATAACGTACACATAAAAAAGGAATTGTATCGTAGCAACCCGCTTATGTATAAACGCGGTAACTCAAACTGCGAAAAGTATTGCTGTAAAATATATTTAAAAATAATTTTTTTAATTTATTAAAATTAAGGAAAAATTGCTCAGAAGTAAAATTGTTATCACTGAAAAGCTATTTTTTTCTAATTATAATGTAGTATAAAAGTGGGGGTTTTCTTGGGCAAAAATGTGCTTCGAATCTATTGCGGAAAAGCGCTAACATTTCTTTTAATTTTTAATTAATTAAAAAACTATTTAAAATTTTGAATCCCCTTCCTAGTGGGCACCTACAACAAAAGAAATAACTTTGCGCCAAATTTGGTAGCTCTATGTGGAACGGTGTGCCTTGAAGACCGTTTTGAACGATTTTTGTACCATGCATGTCGAAATTTACATATAGTGTCCACCAGTGGCTGCTCGTCAGTTAAGAAACAAGCAGTGCTGCAATAGTTGTATAGATCTAAGTTGTAGGCAATTTTGTGCTGATTATTTTGGTATATATTCATAATATACTAAAAATTAATAGTTTTTGATTTATAAACAAAATCTGCAAAAACAAAATGACGGGAGGCTGTCTTTTTTAAACAGCGGCTGTTGTTAAAGGCGTAGGACTACTTTACGCGCGTGACTCTTTTCCAATTTTCAATTTATTTTTGTAACTTCTGTTGCTACCCTTTATCTCTAAAATAAGACAGTAGTTATGTTTCTAACAAATGTAGTTACCGAGATATAGAGGATCTCTCGTACAACGTTTTTTGTGGTGTTCTAGCATGTGAATTTAATTTCTTCCCGAGAACCCAATGGGAGGAACGTAGTCCTACCTTAAAATTTTTTTCACGTTTTTTTTGGCTAAAACTAAAACTCCAACAAAACTTTTTGGTGGCAAAGCTCAGATTTGTAATCAGTAGCACAAAAACATAAAGGAGCGAAAAATGTCAACTCCTCCAGAATTCGATTTTAAAAACTACTTAATGACTGAACTACTGATAAAAAGCGAAACAACGCCAAATGAGGAAGTCGCGGCAATCGAGAGCTGAAAAAAATGCAGCTCAAGAGAATCTAATTTCAGGAGGAGAAAGGGTTGCTTTTTTTCTCCGGAATGAACTCCGAGCAACTTCGGTCTTTGGGATGCCAAAATTCTCTGCAGCTCTGGTCTGTCTCTCTTTTGATTCTTAATTGATTTTCTGTTTTCCTTTTGCGTTTTTTATTACTTTTTTGACATTTTCGTTGATCATTGAACTCTCAAAGTGAGAAAGTAAGCCAATTAGAATAAAAAAAGAAAATACAAGCTTTTAAAATAATTTCAGGGGGGACTGCAGCTCTGCAGCCCTAATAGACGAGCCGCTACTGGTGCCACCCTATAAACATTATTATTTTGAAATCTTACCTCTTCCGGTCTTGCACACCAGTAATCAATGTTGGGGGCGAAGAATGTGATGGAGAAGTCATGCATGCAGTGAGGAGCAGAACAGAAGAAACAGAATATTAAAATGGTGAACTGAAACCTCCCATGTCCTCCGATGATATCCGTGTACTCCTTCGCTACCTCCATGGCATTCTTCCTTCTAGAAAATCTATAGTCACTGTAAAAGTAATAGCGAGAAAGTCTTTTAAAGATATCGCCGCCTAAAGCACAATTGTGTCATACTTAAAATCCAGAAAAAGCCGGGACAACCTGCAACAAATAGAAGAATTTCTCACAGAAAGAATTTAAATAACTTGATTCAACGCAAGGTGCATTTGTTTAAAAAAACTACCTTTTCAATTCAATGTTGACATCTCAATGGACATTATGCAGTACACGTTTCGAAACAATGTTCGATTATGAATCTCATTTCATCTTTATGGTAAATAATTTCATGTTCGAAACACGAACGCTTCAGAACTTGAGTTACATTCTTATAACGATGTTGAAATTGCTGGGAATTATTGGATGCAAAACAAATTTCTTTTTTATTTCAAGGAAAAGATAAATTTTCTGACGGCAAAAACTAGTGCCTTGCCTATTTATTCTATGATATGTTTATCCTGTTTCAATAATTTTTTCGTTCATAACTTTGATAATAAGTCCTAATTAGAGGGTAAATGAATATTCTGTATGAAAGATTCAAATTGTGAAACGTAAAAAACAAATAATAGATGCAGACTGCATGATTATTTATTGAATATTATGTCTAACGGAGGATTAAACATCTAAGCATCTTTTCAGAATCATGCATGAATGTCACGGTTGCCTAGTGGTGTATGGTTTAGAGACGTCACTTTTCCCGTTGTTAACGTGCGGAAAAAGTGACGTCTCCCAACCCAACCGGGGGTACCAGAATAGACCCCTTAGAATGGGAGGAGCGCGGGTACAGTCGTCAACGAAATGAATGGGACACCTCTGTAATTCTGGTATAGATTATCGCATCTTCACAAAACTAGTGCCAATGTTAATGACTCAAGAGGACAGGTTTATTCAGATAAAAAACTGATTAACCGAGTTAATCAACATAGTTAATTAACAGCTATCTCTGAATTTTCCCATTACGTCTATCAATTTTTTTCGCTGAATCGACTCTCCGTTATGAAATTAGCCTCCCCATAATTTTTTAGACAGTTGTGATGATAATTTCGAGAGTTATGGGGTTTTGAAAAATGGCGTTTCCTATTGTAATTGAATTTTAGGAACTTTTGGCGATATCTCGGAAAGTATTATATATTTCTCAAAACCTTTTTCACTCAGTAAAAGAACACTAATTTTTTACATTAAGTCATGAAAAAATTTATTAATAAAAAAATGAAATATTTTTAGAAAAATGTTTTTCTTGAAAAGTAGACCGAAAAATGTAAGTCATTATAATATACAGTCCCTCAAAAAGTGGGCGTTGCATGTCAATAGTGGGAATTTGGAGTTTTTTTTGTAAATATTTCAGAAACTATTATATATATGCACTTGATTTTTTGGATACCGTCATTCTACGTCTCAGTTTTGCTCTCATGTAAAAATTTCACTATGTCACGATTCACTTTTTTTCACAGTCATATTAAAATTTTAAAAAAATATTTAATTCTTCTTATTAATGAATTTTTTTCATGGCGTAATGTAAAAAATTAGTGTTCTTTTAGTGAGTGAAAAAAAGTTTTGAGAAATATATAATATTTTCCGAGATATCGCCAAAAGTTCCTAAAATACATTTAACATGGGAAAGGCCATTTTTCAAAACCCTATAACTCTCGAAATTATCATCACAACTGTATACAAATTTATGGGGAGGCTAATTTCATGACGAGGAGTAGATTCAGCGAAAAAAATTGATAGGCGTAATGGGAAAATTCCGAGCTGTTAATTAACTATGTTGATTAACTCGGTTAATCAGTTTTTTATCTGAATAAACCTGTCCTTCTTGAGCCATTAACATCGACACTAGTTTTGTGAAGATGCGATAATATAAACCTGAATTACAGAGCTGTCCAATTCATTTCGTCGACGACTGTACAGGACCTGATTCCACCGAAGATTCGTCTATATGTGGATCTGGGTCAACCATCCTCATGTTGGTATGGCGCAGACGAGATGTCATCTTCGTCATCTATCCATGGCTCAATATTCAAATATATGCCCGGGTCCTCGGTTGTCTGGTGGTAAGGTCTCGGCTTCGGACCAAACTCGGAACTCGGTTCCACCAACGATCCATCCTATATGCAGGCCTGCTGAGCATTAAATTTGACGTTAAAGAGTCAAATGCCCTTCCGTTGATGTTATGGCGGTTTAGGTTTCGTCCTCGTCATCTAAGCATATTTCAAAATTATGCGATCCGCCCCGAAACAACTGTTACAGTCATGGAAAGTCGCTTCCCAGCAATGCAGGTCTTATGGTTGGGAAGAGGGTTTTACAAGGTGAAGCATGGAGTGACCTCAGCGGCTCTCGTGGCACGCATGACCTTGGCGACAAACTTGGCGACCATTTTGGCGACTTGGCGACGAGTTTGGCGACCTTGGAGACAAATAGATTATTTCCGAAAATGCAACCCTTTTCTCGATATTTCTATTAGGGGCTGAGATCTAGGATTTTCATGAAAATTCTATGTGACGTCACGGCCTAACGGGGAGAGTATATAAGACCGCGTTTGGACCACAACAGCGTCTTTCGAACGACTGGTTACTTCTCTTTGAAGCGCGAACGTCTTCGGAGTTCTATCCGCTGTGTGAGCTAATCAGCTGGTGAGCTGAGCTGCTATTGTCATTACTAGTTATTTGCTGACTGTTTGTGCTGTTAGATATCAAAGTGCTGAACTGTCATTACCTGTGAATTGTTGTCTATTTACATTGGTAATCTGTGCAAGGACTATTGTTTCCTGTACCTGTGTTACGTGCATTTCCTGCATATTTGTAAATAAACCTTCATTCTCCATTATCCTGCGTGTTGGACTGTTTACACCATACACCACAGAGAGACTTTTAGCAACACAACCCTCGTGTTGCTTCGAAACGGGATGTCAATACAGCTAAACTATAAGGTTTGTCCCAAACTAGCTCTAGCATAGCTTTAAAATGGTATTTTAACCCATTACCAGCGTATCCTGGGCTCAGTTCGTGCATCGAATAATGCATTTTTACACTTATAATTTAAAATTAAGTCTTTCATATCCGTACTTATTCGAGACAAAAATGACACTAACATCTTAAGTGTTCTATGGGCTCTTAGTTGATTCAGTACAACACATTCCCAAAACAGAAGTTGGTCATCTAATTAGATGCTATATAATACTACACTGCTAAGGAGTTAGGGGTCTATTCTAGTACCCCGGTTGGGTGGGGCAATCTTTCCCGCACGTTAACAGCGGGAAGAAGTGATCTCTTTCTCGAAACAAATGAACTTATATCTACTAACTGAACGGAATCATCCTCTTGAGATTTCCAAAGGGTATAATTTTCGACCAATTTTCACAAAAATCGAGATTAATGTACTTGATAGAATTATATAACACTATATAATGGATTTATTAATCATGTATTAATTAATATAATTAACTAATATAAATAATATATGACAGTATGGAACCATCCAAAGTATTGGACAGTGGAATTTAAGGGCTTTGACTGGAAAGAAATGTTTTTGTATATAAAACACAAATGTCCATTAAAATGAACGCGGGGTCCCAAGAAGTTATGAATGCTTTATGGAATTCAATTTATAGTTAAATTCAGAAAATGAATAAGTAATTAGTGCTGCGAAACAATACCACTGAATAGTAAATATTTTAACGGTGATATTGGAAAAATTTGAAGCAGTTCCTCTGCATTATGTATTTAGTTTTTTAGATATTACGGAGGCCGCGGTGGCGTACTGGCAAGACCCCGATCTCGGAACCGGAGGATCGCAGGCTCGAAACCCGATTCCACTGAAGATCCACCGTGTATGGGCCCTGCTGCACGCTAAGTCATGTGTAGGGGCCAAACGCCCTCCCGCTGGAGTGGCGAGGAAGTCTGGAGAGGGGGCGCCATCCTCGTCATCTGACCGCGGTTCGAAATTACAAAGACCGTCCCTAAATAGCCCACGTGTTGCTTCAAAAACGAAACGTTAATATAACCTAACCTAACCTTACCTTTTAGATATTATGGGCTATCCGATGTACATTGATATAAATCAGGGAGACTTAGGGGTCTATTCTGGTACGCCCGGTTGGGTTGGGTTTTCATACGTTTCGGTGCATATTGCTTGAATCATGCATAGAGTCACGGTTGCCTGGTGGTACACGAGTTTGGTCTGAACAGGTATTGGTTAGTTGGGAGCGTCACTTCTGCACGTTAACACGGGAAAAGTGACGTCTCCAACCGGGAGTACCAGAATAGATCCATAGAATGGGAGGAACGAGGACAGTCGTCACCGAAAATGAATGGGACACCTCTGTAATTCTGGTACATATTATGCATCTTCGCCAAAACTATGCTCAAAGTATGTTGACTCAAGAAGTTGAGTTTATTCAGATAAAAACTGATTAACCGGTTAATCAACATAGTTAATTAACAGCTATCTCGGAATTTTCCCCATTACGCCTATCAATTTTTTTCGCGGAATCGATTCTCCGTTATGAAATTAGCCTCCCCATATCATTTTTTAGTAGTTGTGATGATAATTTCGAGTTATGGGGTTTGAAAATAGGCGTTTCCATGCTAATGAATTTTAGGAACTTTTGGATATCTGGAAAGTATTATATATTTCAATAAATTCACTCATCTAGAAGAACACTAATTTTTTACATTAAGTCATGAAAATTTATTAATAAAAAAAATTCATTTAGAAAATGTTTTCTTGAAAAGTAGACCGAAAAATGTGAGTCATTATAATATACAGTCCTCAAAAGTGGGCGTTGCATGTCAATAGTGGGAATTTGGAGTTTTTTTGTAAATATTTCAGAAACTATTATATATGCACTTGATTTTTGGATACCGCATTCTAACTCTCAGTTTTGCTCTCATGTAAAAATTTCATATGTTACGATTCACTTTTTTTCATGTCATATTAAAATTTTAAAAATTTTTAATTCTTCTTATTAATGAATTTTCTTCATGGAGCTAATGTAAAAAATTTGTGTTCTTTAGTGAGTGAAAAAACGTTTTGAGAAATATATAATACTTTCCGAGATATCGCCAAAAGTTCCTAAATTACATTTAACATGGGAAAGGCCATTTTCAAAACCCTATAACTCTCGAAATTATCATCACAACTATACTCAATTTATGGGGAGGCTGATTTTATGACGAGGAGTAGATTCAGCGAAAATTGATAGGCGTAATGGGAAAATTCGAGATAGCTGTTAATTAACTATGTTGATTAACTCGGTTAATCAGTTTTTCTTATCTGAATAAACCTGTCCTCTTGACCATTAACATCGACACTAGTTTTGTGAAGATGCGATAATATAAACCAGAATTACAGAGTTGTCAATTCATTTGTCGACGACTGTACGGACCCATTCCACCGAAGATTCGTCCATATGTGATCTGGTCAACCATCCTCATGTTGGTATGGCGCAGACGAGATGTCATCTTCGTCATCTATCCATGGCTCAATATTCAAAGCCTGCCGGGTCCTGCGTTGTCTGGGTGAGAAGGTCTCGGCTTCGACCAAACTTCGGAACCTCGTTCCACCAACGATCCATCTATATGCAGGTCTGCTGGCATTAAATTTGACGTTAAAAATCAAATGCCCTTCCGTTGATGTTATGGCGGTTTAGGTCCGTCCTCGTCATCTAAGCATATTTCAAAATTATGCGATCCGCCCCGCAACTGTCTACAGTCATGGAAAGTCGCTTCCCAGCAATGAAGGTCTTATGGTTGGGAAGAGGGTTTTACAAGATGAAGCATGGAGGACCTCAGCGGCTCTCGTGGCACGCATGACCTTGGCGACAAATCGCGACCATTTTGGCGACGAGTTTGGCGACCTTTGAGACAAATAGATTATTCCGAAAATGCAACCCTTTTCTCGATATTTCTATTAGGGGCCGAGATCTAGGATTTTCATGAAAATTCTATGTGACGTCACGGCCTAACGGGAAGAGTATATAAGAACCGCGTTTGGACCACAACAGCGTCTTTCGAACGACTGGTTACTTCTCTTTGAAGCGCGAACGTCTTCGGAGTTCTATCCGCTGTGTGAGCTAATCAGCTGGTGAGCTGAGCTGCTATTGTCTTACTAGTTATTTGCTGCTTTGTGCTGTTAGATATCGAAGTGCTGAACTGTCATTACCTGTGAATTGTTGCATTTACATTGGTAATCTGGCAAGGACTCATTGTTTCCTGTACCTGTGTTACGTGCATTTCTGCATATTTGTAAATAAACCTTCATTCTCCATTATCCGCGTGTTGGACTGTTTACACCATACACCATAGAGAGTCTTTAGCACAACCCTCCGTGTTGCTCGAAACGAGGATGTCAATACAGCTAAACTATAAGGTTTGTCCAAACTAGCTCTAGCATAGCTTTAAATGGTATTTTAACCCATTACCAGCGTATCCTGGGCTCAGTTCGTATCGAATAATGGCATTTTACACTTATAATTTAAAACTAAGTCTTTCATATCCGGCTTATTCAGAGACAAAAAATGACACTAACATCTTAAGTGTTCTATGGGCTCTTAGTGATTCAATTACAACACATTCCCAAAACAGAAGTTGGTCATCAATTAGATGCTATATAATACCACTGCTAAGGAGTTAGTCTATTTAGTCCGGTTGGAGTGGGGCACTCTTTCCCGCACGTTAACAACGGGAAAAGTGACTCTCCTTTCTCAAACAAATAGAACTATATCTACTAACTAAACGGAATCATCCTCTTGAGATTTCCAAAGGGTATAATTTCGACCAATTTTCACAAAAATCGAGATTAATGTTCTTGATAGAATTATATAATACTATATAATGGATTTATTAATCATGTATTAATTAATATAATTAACTAATATAAATAATATATGACAGTGGAACCATCCAAGTATTGGACAGTGGAATTAAGGGCTTTGACTGGAAAGAAATGTTTTTGTAAATAAAACACAAATGTCCATTAAAATGAACGCGGTCCCAAGAAGTTATGAATGCTTTATGGAATTCAATTTATAGTTAAATTCAGAAAATGAATAAGTAAGTAGTGCTTGCGAAACAATAACCCACTGAATATAAATATTTTAACGGTGATATTGGAAAATTTGAAGCAGTTCCTCTGCATTATGTATTTAGTTTTTAGATATACGGAGGCCGCGGTGGGTACTGGCAAGACCCTGATCTCGAACGAGGTGTCGCAGGCTCGAAACCCGATTCCACTGAAGATCCACCGTGTATGGGCCCTGCTGCAGCTAAGCATGTGGGGGGCTAAACGTCCTCCCGCTGGAGTGGCGAGGAAGTCTGGAGAGGGGCCAGCCCAGGCGAATCCTCGTCATCTGACCGCGGTCTGAAATCAATAGACCGTCCTAAATAGCCCGCTTGTTGCAAACGAAACGTTAATATAACCTCCTAACCTTACCTTTTAGATATGTATGGGCTATCCGATGTACATTGATATAATCAGGAGACTTAGGGTCTGTTACAGTGCTTGGTTGGGTTCCGTTGTCAACGTGCGGAACCCAACAACCGGGGTA
>BGPR01002935.1:17046-31354 GCA_013235015.1 Araneus ventricosus
TTGAGGCATTTAAGCGTGTCCAAGTGATTTTTGTATTTAAAATTAATTGTTGCGTTGACTTAATTACGGATTTAAATAGCAAAAATATTGTTATTCGATGCACGTGTCAGACACGTTGTTGTAGGTTAAGAGGTGACTTTCCCTTTGCTTTTTCTAGTTATCGCGATCACAGACAGTCGGACAAAATTCTAAAAATTTGTTTCTGGAACTCATTGTGGTCCAAATTTTGGAGATTCTTCAAAATTTTGAAGTCGAAGTTTTTGACGATAGTGACACTTTCTTCTCTCTGTTTCGTATGCATAAATGTAAAACGATACAAAATATTTGCAGTGATAGTGATCACTTATTAGCAAAACGTAAGAAATAATATTTCTAAGCCAGATGAAAGTGAATTTAATCGTGCATATAGGAACCAACTACTATTTTACGGATTTCTAATTCACTACTGAAAACTATACAGGGTGTCTACACTTATCGTGGTTCAATAGCTAATTTCTAAACCGTTAGAGATAGACATATAGTTCCAATCGGAAAAATGCTTTAAATGAAAGGAAGAAATATAATAAATATTTTTGAGTCACTAAATATATCTCTGAAAAAAATACGATTTCTAACTTTTTATACGGTCCCCCGGTCCTATCAGTGATATTTAGTGAAATATTCTTGACATTCTAACATTTTAAACAAAAAAGTTCCACTCTTCTGCGACTAAAACTGAGCGAGTTCTGGAGCTTCAAATTTCATGATTCTTAACCAATCAGAGACCTCTTCTAGCAAGTACTGTGCATTGATTGGTGGATCCTCTTCGAGACGGCTATTATAATGGTTTAAAGTGGTCTAAGTCAGCGATATTCAAAGCTCCATAACTCAGTAAGTTTTTGTCGCAAAAGAGTGAGACCTTTTTTGTTTAAAATGTTAGAATGTCGAGAATATTTTACTAAATATGACTAATAGACCGGAGGGCTGTATAAAAAGTTAGAATTCGTAACTTTTTCAGGAATATATTTATTCACTCAATAAACATATATTATAATTCTTTCCTTCATTTAAAACATTTTTCTAATTGAAACTATATGTCTATCTGTAACGGCTTAGAAATTAGCTGTTGGACCAAGATAAGTGTGGACACCCTGTATATAGGAACGTATAGTGAGACTCCCAATATCGAACAAACTGCAATCTATTGCTCAACAAGACTACTTAAGATTGCAACAATTAATTTTGAAATACAAATGCAACATTAGAATTTCTTTTCTATAATATTTGGAAAAATCAGATGTATCACAAAATGTATTTTTTTTATATTTCATTACTTAGAATGTAATAATTAATTTTGGAAAAAAATGCAGCATAAGAATTTTTCTCTAATATTTCGGAAAATCATATTTATCTCAAAATGTTGTTTATAATTTTGTTCCTTACTTAAAATACAACAATTAATTGTGAGAAACAAATGCAACATTAGAATTTCTTTTCTATAATATTTGAAAAATGAGATGTATCTCAAAATGTTGTTAATAAGTTGGTTCCTTACTGCATAACTATCTCAAAATAATATACCAGTAATACAACAAGAATTATATATAATATAATAATATATGCAGTGCAATAATAATAATATATAATATAATAATATATGTATTAAAATAATAACAATATAACAACATACCTTTATGCCATCTAAAGAAACCTACAGCCTATTTCAAGTTGAACGGGTATTATGCAGAAATTTTTATTTGTGCATTCGAACACAGTTGGAATTATGAAATGTGTTTAGTATCATGCAGGCAGATAATGCTGCGCGAATAAATGCGCGTAGAAATTTTTCCTCTACCCTCTACAATATTTTATATCTTTATTTTTATCGCTATTAAAAAACAATGTCAATGTTGTAGCTACAAATACGAAACAGTTTTATTGGCCTCCAGCAGTTGCAACATATTTTTTGGTATCTTTCTGTCTATAAAGGTCTGCCAACATACGTTAACTTCATATTTTCATTCTAACTTTTGTGAATGACGCTGTCATGTTTGATATCGGTGACTCTCCTCTATATATTGTCATCTAGTCATACCTCTACCTTTTTTTTTTACACTGAACATCCCATTGCTATAAATAGCAGAATGATTTTAAGATGTTAGTCTTGTTATTTTTAGCAGTGACACTTATTTCTTTTTGTAATATTTTCGACTTGTATTAATGTGTGCGTGCCAATTATTATTGTGCTGTTTGTGTGCCGTTACTTGAGATCGATTTCATTTAACATTTTATCAAACAAATGCATTATACTACGTACATTAAACTTCAATTCAATGTGTAATTAAGTAAATATATAAATGCACACTTACACTTTAAATTTAAATACGTAACTATGCAAGTACGTTTAAATTACAACACGTAACTGTGCAAATTTAATGTTTTAATATTTAGAAAGTAATTAATATAATAGCCCAGACCTGTCTCTCATTGATCCGGTAACGTTCTGACGTCACCAACAATAGAATTAACGCCATAGCACTGCGACACGTTAAACAACATTATTTCATTGTTAGAGCACCTAAATTTCAGTAATTTTTTTTAATTTAAAAGAGTAATTGTCGTTCTAATTTCAACTTTAATAGCTCTAAAATAGTGAAATAAAATTTTCTATCGATTGATATAAAATTTGTCTCACTGCCATCAATAGTTCCCGAGAAATTTTAAATTATATTAATCATATATTTCAAATTAATTTCCGTTTTTTAATAGAAAGTAGTAAATCACGTCAGTGGTATATCATTCGCGTGATATAGTTTGGACGCCACGATGCATCTGATTTTTTATTGCAATCGTATAATTTAATAATATTTTTTGGAAACGTTTGACAAGCAGAGAAGTGCTTTTTTTTATTAGAATTTCGAAACAGAATTCCTTTGAAATTTTAACTTTTGACTTACGTTTGACAAGCTGAGAATTTCATGGTTATTGAATTATAATAAAATTGTTAAACAACGAAAAAAACTTCACACGGAATGTTGTTCACCAAGAGGTTTTTTGAATAAAGAAATATGTAAATAAAAAATATATTTCCTGTCATAAAACATATGTTTATTATATTTGTTTTCAATCAATGTTAAACATTTCTCTCGCATATATATCTCGGGAAGGGAAATCTCTCGAATGAAGAGGCAATTTGCACTCGTCATACCATGATGGGTGATTTTCTAGTATTTTTAATATTTGCATAAAATTTACATTCAGTTTTTTTAAGAACTACAACAACTCGTCGTTATTTTTAATATATTCTATTATACCAGTGCACAAATTTGCGACTAGGATACATTTAAAATATTACAATGTAAATTATAAAGTTTTAAAATCAACGGAATTATAAAATACAGTTAACTTAAATTTTAGATTTAATTTTTAGATTTTGGTAATCTGTAATTTAAAAATGTCCATTAATACAAAACGAGAATTTTAACGAGAAAAACAGGAAACTGTGTTCCAGTATTCTCAAGGCTTGAGAAGACGTTCTTTCTCTTTTAGTCACGCGTAATGTTACTTATTAATTTTGTAACAAATCAGCAACAAAGGCTATTTAATGTTATTGGAAAAAGGAGTGAAACTATCTACAGGAGGATCAGAGGAGAGACAGACGAATCAAACCTATATTATCATGCTACAATGTTTCAGATTAGAGGTTCGAAATTTAAGATTTTTTCCGTGTTTATAATGCAATCTAAAATCTCGAAATTCATCTAAATGTCGAGATTGCTGGAGCTTTATTTACGATATGAATAGTTTCTGAGTGTAAAATAACTAGTAATTTGACCTGTCCTTACGGACATACAAATATCGAGCCACTGACAGTTCCAAAGAACACAAGCAAATTCGAGTACAAAATTTCTTCACAAAGTATACTGCTTCAAAGGAAAAGGTGTTAAAATAACCAACAGAATTTCTCACAATTTCAAATTCCTATACGAACTTTCAGACTTTCCTAAACACAAAATCTTAGTTAATTACCAAATAGCATAACTTAAATACAATCATAAGGAAAGTAAAGAGGAAAAAAAAAGAATGCTTAAAAATATGTATATACAGGAAACCACAAATTAAAACCTAAACATGCAACAAACTGTATCACAAGAAAAAGGCTAAATCAACCTATACACAATTTCTTATCATAGTTTCAAATTTTCCTATACATAATTTCAAACTGTCCTATACACAATTTCTTGAATAATAACTAAATAACATTAATATAAAAAATAATAATAAAGAAAATAATAAGAAGAAGAAATGAAAAGAATATGGGAAGCCACAAATTGAAACGGTACCAAACAACAAATCAAAAATAAACAAACAACACAACTGCGGCTAGTAAACAAGTACGAGTATTTACACTAAAAATAGTTAAAACATGGAAAAAATGGCGCATTTATAAAAGATATTTAATATATATATATATATATATATATATATATATATATATATATATGGGGGATTCCTAGATGAAGAGTTTTAAAAAGTCCCAATCCCCCTCCATCATTTTCTTTCGATTTCAATTACATTTTTCATCTCTTGGGCTAGGATATTTTTAACAATCAATTTCATACCTTTTCTTGATTGGCTGTCGCATAAGAGAAAGTAAAAAAAGAAAAGTAGCGAAAATGTTCATCGTCCATGATATTGATGCGTAGGTACTTTGTCTTTTAGTGCAAAACTTCTCTAGTCGGCCACACCTGCATAGCTGTCATCCCTCTGAACGGCCGAAACGAAACTGTTGAAACGCCTGCTATTTGGAACGAAATTTTTGTCCCATAGACATAATTTTAAAATAACCTCTAAGAATGCCACTCAAACCCTTCTGAATGACAGGGTTGGTAACTCGTTCAACTTCAGTGAAATATATTCCTTTCGTATATCTCATCTTGGACCTTTTATTAAGAATCCCGTTCAGGACCATCATCGCATATATGTGATCACTCTTTCCGTGTCCTACATCCCATCATCACATATATGTGATCGCAACATGGACGTTTTATTTGAATTTTTAACGGCACTAGATGGCGGTAAAAACCGTTAATTTTTCGAATACTGTTGCACAGAGTGTTGACCTTCAGCATGTACTTTCGGTTCCGGGTTTTTCTTTTTGCATCAGGGTCATTTGATTATGTGCACTACTGCTCTTGTTCTGTTCTTTGGAGAGGATTACGCAAATTAGAGAGCTATGATTTTTTTGCGCGGGATTTTTTAAATATTTTGATGGCATGATGAAAGGATGGAATGTTTATTGGCTAGGGGTTGGAGTAGAAATTATCGTTTGCAGTTCGCTAGATACTATTTTGTATTTTTGGGGTAAATTTTATTTCAGTTCAATTTTTTTTAAATATCATGAAAAAATTTAGCATTATATTCGGATATACTATCATTGATAATAAATTATAAATTGCAGAGTATTTACTTGCAGTAATGATTTTATACGAATTTTTAAATGAAATTAGGCTAAACGGGAAAATCATCCGGTCCCGTGCGTACGTATCCTTCCGGAGCGCACGAGCCTGGAGAAGCGCTTCTTTCTCCGGTCCTGAACGGGTTAAGAGTTTACTTTAGTTATATTTACATCCAGTTTTGCTGCATCCCGAGGGCTATTTTCAGATGAGCCTTGATTTGAGCCGTGGTCAGATGACGAGGACGACTCCTAAACAGGCACCTCCGCCTTCTCTCCCGCACCACACCGGCGGGTAGACATTTGGCCCCGACAGAATTAGCATATACCATATACGCTTACACGACGGTTCTTCAGTGAAATTGGGTTTCGAGCCTGGAACCCTCCGGTCTCGACACCAAGACCTACAGAACAGACCACAGAGACCCTACCGAACAAACCACCGAGACGTTACCGACCAGACCACCGCGGCCCGCCTTTTATTAAGAGAAAAGAAGGAGCAAAAAATTTAGACTCCCGAAAACAACACCGCAAATCAGATCGAAGTTAGTCATTTTTTTCCCAATGTTAAGAGAAAAGAGAAGTTCGGTCTCTACCTGGGTTAGGCATTCATATGTGCCTTTTAGACGCTGATTCGAACTCTGACTGTTAGCATTATAACCACTTCATTGTAGAAAATGCCTGTGTTAAAAGATTCAGAGTCTTTTGGATCGGATAAAGCAGTTTTCATTTACAGCATGGTCTATCATACATGAAAAGCAGAATCACAGTGAGGATAAAATGTAAGTCACTTATATATATAGATTTTCAAGAGGATTGAAAAGATAGAAAGGCAGCCAATGGGGATTCATAATGATACAGTGAAACAGCGAATAGATAACATTAATACAGCAACCAATCAGCTCTATTTAAAAAGGCGTGATGTAATGTGCGAATACTCTACTCTAACACTGACAAAGAGCCTGTTGGTGATATGAGGCGAGACCATCAGCAAATATAACTTTCAGCTCAACAAACTATAAAAAAATGGATGATATTATTGATTATTCCTCAACACTATGACGGAATAATTCGGGATATACTTTTCAAATGAAAATTTTAACGTAAGACTACATTCCTCCCATTGGGGCCTCAGGAAGGAATTTGATTCACACGCCAGAACGCCACAAGTACGTTGTATGGGAGAGCCTATGTATCTCATTAACTACATATGTTAAAAGCATAACTAATGTCTTATTAAATAACATAAGGGTAATAACAGAAGTTACAAAAAACAAATTTAAAATGTAGTTGTAGTTCAGCGACTAGTGAGTCTCAAAGTTGGGCAAAAATACGCATGAACTAGTGACGCGATCCTCTATATCTCGGTAACTACATATGTAAAAAACATAACTAATGCCGATAATTTTGTTTCATGAAGAATTGAAAATAAATTTGCATTAATAATTAATGACCTTCATTCTTCAGCAAATCAAAAATGCCAACGAGATTCCAAACGAGATATAGAGAAGTTAAGGAAAGAATTGTTGAAGCAGGAGAAGCAACAAAGGAAACAGCAGGAAAAGGAACAAAAGAAGAAGCAGCAGGAGCGGGAACGAAAGAAACGGCTGGAAATAGCAACAGATATCACCGAACTCACTGGCATCTCGTTTTCGTTTGTGCTCCTTAATATACCGTGCCACAAAATCAGCTAAACATACATTTTCCAAGTCTGCAGGCCGCATCTCATACTTCTGAATTGAATTTGTTGCCCAAATGTCTGTCGAAGAATCATCTAACTTCTGCAGCTGTGCACGATTCTTCTTTGCTGTTTGTCTCTCTGATGGCCAAACAGTAGGAATGTACATCATTTCACGACCGTACCATTGGCTGCCTTGACAAACTCCAATCTGCATCTTGTGCACTCATCTCGACTGTATTTAATAATTTGAGGCTCAACCTTAGTTTACATTTTATTTCCCCAAGTTTCCATACATTAGTGTTTCAGAGAAACAAAAGAGAACTGAGAGTAACTTCGAGAAACAAGAGAGAATTGAGAGCAGTGGCGAATCTAGGGTGGCTGTCGGGCTGTAGCCCCCCTCCCCCACAGCTGAGACAGAATTCTTGATTTTATTTAAAATTACTGCAACTGTTTGTTCTTAATTTCCCTTTTTTTAAAAATAATAAAAACGTGACAACATTGCTTTCTGGCTTGACAAGTTCGAAAATTTTCCTACTTTTCTAGTCATTCCACTTGTTCTTGAAGCGTTGACGCGGCCGAAGACATTTTTTGGCTAGTTAATTCATTGTATTTTATATTAAATTATCGAAAGTATTGTATTGATCTTTATGATTCTTATTGACAGGTGCGTAAAGTCTGTAAAGTTAAAGTGTTTTGGTTCACATAAGCCATGAGGTTTGACATTCGTCACGGCGATACAAAATTTTTATGACCTCAGCCCTCCCCCCTAGACCCAAATCTTGGATTCGCCACTGATTGAGAGAAACTTCTAAAAACAAAAGAGAATCACGAGTAACTTCGAGAGAAGAGTATCACGAGTTACTTCTAGAAACAAAAGATTACCGCAAGTAACAAAAAGAATCCGAGAAGCTTTTGGAAACAAAAGAGAATCGGGAGTAACAAAGAGAAACCGAGAAACTTCGAGGAACAAAAGAGTCACGCGAGTAAAGTAGTCCTACGCCTTTGACATCAGCGACTGTTTAAAAAAGACAGCCTCCCGTCATTTTTTTAAAGTTAAGTTACCTCCGAAAAAGGTGAAAGATCCAACACAAATTGTATTTTTTTAAAAAAATCGAATCGAGTAGTTTTTCTTTGAATGATTCTTAAAATTCGCTTATGAGTAATAACGAATTATGGCTTGTTTAAATACGTATGTACAAAACGCGTACATAATTTTAATCTTCCAAACATGAGGCTCCTTTAGAACAGTCATCCCTCTGAACGGCCAGTTTTCCTTGGAACGGTTCACTTTCTACGCAGCCGCGTAAAGAGAAACCGTTTAATTTGTGGGGACTTGGCACCCTAACAATTCCGGAAAATCAATGAAAATATTGATTTTCAAATTTTGAGTGAAAATTATCCTCGAACCTTTGACTTAATAATCGGAAAGTTTCAAAACAATCAGACAAATATTTAGTGAGATATGAAGTTATTTTGTCTAACATTTCATCACGCGCCACGTCCACTTCCAATGTTTAAATCATGCATATTTCATGTGTAAGTTACAAAGCCACCTAATTTTTTCCATAAAAGCAAAGCAAAATAGTTGTTTCAAACAGTAGCCGTTTAATCTTTGTTTGTTTACTGTTTTACTGCTTTCGCTTCTTTATTATTTATGAAGCATATCATCACTGCTTTCGCTTCTCATTTTGTTTGAATTTCTCACTGTCAATAAGATTTCAATAACATGGTTTTAAATTTTTTTTCTCTGTTATAATGGATATTTCATAAATAGAACTGCAGATCATTTATTAAATATTTTGACTAAAAAATTTGAAAAAAGGGAAATTTTTCGCATTTTTTAAAAAAAATTTCTAATTATCCCTATAAATGAAGATGCTAATTAATAATTATAGTAATAATAAATATTAATAAAATTGATAACTTAGGACTCGCAAATGTCAGGTTATTGCTCTGAAAAAAAACTAGCTTGATGTAAGTTGTTTTTATTACAATTTTATTGGTTTTAAAACTTTAAAGCTGTTTTTCTCAGTTTGCTTTTTTCCAAAATTGTGTCTGCTACAAAATGAAAAAAGTCGATCTCTTTTTATTCTAATTACTTGAATTTTTTTCTGTTCACTTACAAATGCATGCTTAATAGAATTAGGGATGGATTTGTAAAAATTTTGATTAGAAATTTTTTTTAAAATGTATAAAGTGAAAAATTCTGATATTTTCCGAAAATTTTCACAAAATTTTGAACAAATTTTTTTCTCTGAAACTAATGTAGATATCAAAAATCCGATCCCTGTTTCTGTTAAGTACATTGAGAGGTCCCTTTAAAAAAATTTGGAGAAAAAATATTAAAAATTGTATGAGAAGGAGCATTTTAAAAAAAGGCTTAATTTTTAAAAAAAATGTAAAATTTTTAAATTTGTAATTTTTCAAAATGAAAAATATTTTAGAAATTTCAGCTTCTGCACAGTTTACATATATCTACTACAAAATTGAATAAGTTTGATCAAAATTGTGGAAAAAAATTTTGGGGGTGCCAAGTCCTCTTAATGATTTAATCTGATGTATGTAAAGGTAGAAAGAAAAACAAGTGTAGCAGTTTTAAAGATACGCCTATACAAGAAGAATGAATAATTCAACTTTTGTTTCAGCTGAGTCATTACATAAAAACATATCTGGAAATAAAAAATTTATCTCAGACATTACAACCAATAAATCTGAGCTTTTCCTTATTGCTTTTAAGGCCATGTATGCAAACTGGCGCCAGCAGACGCGTTTATCTGAATGCATCATAAAAATTTCTTCCCAATTCTACAGAGCCCATTAAATGCCGAACGCCGACTTCCGAAAACCGAACTCGAAAATGTCGGATTTTATTAAAAACCTGTCTAAACTGGTTCAGTTACGATCTTTAAGTAGGTTTCTTTTAGGAATACTACCTATTCAATGGTTCTCATGACACGATTCCGGGAAAATTTATGCAAATCTTCTCAGATAATGGTGCACGGACGAGTGGTTGTAAAGAGGATGAAAATTTGGGTTGAGCTATATAGCTCAGTGGGGTAAGTGGCGCCGGGATCATGATATGATTTTTTGATGTGAGAACGTCTTTCCTCTCGTTATAGTGATAGTCGGTCGAACTTTCTTGTGTGACAAAGTACAGTCAGATTTGAATCGCTAATAACTAAGAGACTAATGATGCGAAAAGAATGGTTGACCCCCAACGGAAAGATCATATATGTAAGAGTTTGTCGCATAATATTTGTTTTGCCTGTGACGTAATCGTACGAGTGTAGGCGCATGAGTGTGATTGTTATGACTTAGCTTTATGTAAGGTTATAAATAAGTGTAGCGTGGAAACGCGTTTAGCTAGGAGGTTGATTCTGGTGTTATTTTAAAGAACTAGAGGAGTATTACTAGGAACCAAAGTGAGACAATAAAAATATTTATCAGAATATAAGTAACAAAGGGTATTAAGGGGGCATACGACTCTTAAATCTCGAAAAAATGGTGGAAAACTGTCGATGCATTATATATCTGAAACAATGCAATTCACAAACTCACTTTTTTTTCTAGAAAATTATGTGTCATTTCTCTTATAGTACACACATTTTTAAACCTTCATATTGTTATGTTTTTCTTTGAGAGAGAAATAAAT
This sequence comes from Araneus ventricosus, assembly GCA_013235015.1. NCBI lineage: Eukaryota > Metazoa > Arthropoda > Arachnida > Araneae > Araneidae > Araneus > Araneus ventricosus. Next base: position 27,814 of record BGPR01002935.1, read on the forward strand.
ATGGGTATAAGTTTTGGAGAAAAAATGAGATAGTCACCTTTCCCGTATGATTACGGATAAAATATTTATCTAAACACAATCATTTGGGTATATAAGTAATCCAAGCGGTCTATTTAAGAAATTGAACCTCAATTTATTAACATTTAAATTTAATCTCTATTTTACATACCAATCTTAATATAAATAAAAGTCATTGTGGGTATGTGTGTGGGTATGTGTGTGGGTATGTATGTGGCTATGTTCCACATCTCCTCCTAAACCAATGGACGGTTTTCAACCAAATTTTGTACACTTATCATTTAAGACAAGGGGAAGACACTTATGAACTTTTCTAAGTCCAAAAGTTAATTAAACAGTCAGTTAATTAGAAAATAACCGAAACCGTTTTTCCGCCGTAACTTCGGAGCAAACTGTCCGACAGAAAATATTTTTATACCATCTTAAAGTTCAAATTTTTACCTTTTCAATGATACCAATTTTATTTCTCTGACATTTTCCCTTCGATTGTTATTAATTTTTAAAAGTTCTAAAATTTTAAAATGCGTGCAGACGATTTTGAAATAACGAAGATTTATAGCTACTCCGTTGCTAGGCAACGGTTAGACTTTGAACTAATTCACCTTTATTTCTGAAAATTTTGCTTATTTTTAAAAATATCCATATAATATAATAAATGCGAAAGTGTGTCTGTCTGTTTGTTACGCATTCACGGCAAAACTACCAAACCGATTTGGATGAAAATTGGCAGAGTTGTAGCTTGGAACCCAGGAACGGAGATTGGGTAGGTGACATCATGTTAAATTCATTATTTTTGGCTACAGATAACAATTAAATAATTAACAAGCGATTTGCGATGAAGATTATTACTTTATTTTTCAATCAACTGCCACGTGATCCTTTAGGAATGCGTAAACAAAATGAAATGTCACGTGATCCTTCAGAAAAGCGCAAGCATGTGGAATAACTTATTTTTAAAGTCATGCATCACGTGATCTTGCTGAGAAAAGAAATAATCTCTGGAATAATAACTGAAAAATAAACGCCGGGACAGAAATCTAATGGTAGATATAATATAGTTCCAAGAGTTTTTAGATTAAAATTTAAAAACTAAAGTTAAGTATAACTAAATGAAAATATCGTTCAATATTTACTTAAAATAAGAGCCAAATTTAGTGGAAAGGTTGCCAAAATTATTCTTTATCGCTCTTTTCATCGTCATCCAAAATGTTTTTGGCGGTTAAATTTGTAACCAAACGATTTAGCTAATTACAATAGTTCCGTTTCGAATTTTAATGCTTTAAGAGCTGTTTCTAACCGATTTAAATAGAAAGGATTACACAAACCCAAAGAACACGGAATTCAACGTTTTGTTTACTAAAGAAAGAACTAATTCGAGCTTGGCGCTTGATACAGTTGCCAAATAGATTTGGCGATTGCTTAAATCGGAAGGTTACCGGAAAACGGTCTATGAATCCAAAATAAACAAATCATGATCGTCCATTGACGTATATGATATGGTTGTCCGAGTTTTTAGAATAGGAAGGTATATTTTGTCTTATGTATTCTTTTAAACAGTAGAAGCAGATGACATATAGCATGGTGGATGATATATTCCAAAGAGCAGATGATACCATTGAGTACAATGATGTAATTTACAGTAACAGAGAATTAAATTAGTCGTCCAATTATGTATTATCAACCGTCAGAACTTTTGATTTCCCCTTTCTATGTATAACGAAACATTTACATTCGTGAATTTAAAAAAAATAGCAATTCAAATTCTTCGCGCACGAAGTCGCGGGTAACAGCTAGTTTAAAATAAAAATATTAAAATTAGTTAAAATTTCAACTTTTCTAATCCCCCTAAAAAACTCGTTTGGAGAAATATGTACAAAAAATTGCTTCAATTTGTATAACATAGCAAAATACATATTCTGTAAAATTTTTATGTAAAAATATTCAATACTTCTTGAGAAATCGTGTTCGCAATTTTAAAATACACATTTTGAGATATAGGGCTTTAAAGATATGGCCATATTCAATGTTTACGTTGAAGAGCTGCTATATTTTCCTTCACAACTTTCATAATTATCGGAATTTTTTGAAGCGAATTGCTTTAAATTGTTCAGAAAAGACCGTGAAATAATATATATATATTGTCATAAAATCGAAATTTTTCGACGTTTAACAGTCGTATGTCCCCTTAAATTGAAAATTTCAAACTCAGCATGTTTTTTGATTATAACATGCAGAGTTTTCTTTCGAATTGTACGAAATTTACAGAATACTTGACAATACGTAAAAGAAACATTGTATTAAAATTTGAATGCAAAAATATGAATATCACGGGAAATATGAGCATTTGTGGTGAATAATGTTTTACTGCGCATACGCGAAATGTAGTTCTATATAGTGTCAAGAGATGGCGCTATCAAAAGCTACTCTAAATAAAACATAAGAAAGATTTTTTTTCGTAGATTTTTCGTGAAAACGTCGGGATAAGATCATAACACAAGTATTTCGTATTTATATGTAATTTAATTATCGATCTCTTTAATACAATATTTACACAGAGTAGTATAATGGTTACAGAATAGATAAATCACAAGCTACCACAGACCCTTGCTACATGCGATACACTAACCTTGGGTCCTAGAAACATTCCTCAAGCTCTTTAAAATGTCACCAGAATCAACCTCCTAGCTAAACGCGTTTCTACGCTACACTTATTTCATAACAATTCATAACAATCACGCGTATGCGCCTACACTGGTGCGACGACTTCACAGCCAAAACAAATACTATGCGACAAACTCTTCCAGATATGATCTGCCCGTTGGAGGATCAACCATTCTTTTCGCATCATTAGTCTCGTAGTTATTAGCGATTCAAATCTGACTGTACTTTGTCACGCAAGAAAGTTCGGCCGACTATCACTGTAACAAGTGGAAAGACGTTTTCACGTAAAAAAAAAAAAAAAAAAACAGCGTTAGAAGTTCAGATAAAAATCCTCATCACCTGACTCGGTTGTCGTCAAACTTATATTAAGTTACCTTTTTCAAAATCTTACGATATTTCAATATTTCAGAACTAAATTTTGAGTTGTAGAATGATTTGAAGTTTACTATAAGGTTTTTATTGCTTTTCAGACAAATTTTACCTCCAACACAATTAATTGTGCCGAAGGAGGGTGTTTAAATAAATCTAAATACTCATAATACTAGAATTTATTCTGCCACTTTGTTATTCTATTGACTGTTATAGACACTGTACAGACTGTTTAGAGAAATTTAAATACTTAACTACAATTCATTCCGTCAGTTTATTATTCTATTGATTATTTTGTAGGATTGTGTAAACTTAACATCATTTCCGTGGAAAAGCATGAAAATTGAAGTTTCTGTGACTTTTAAAAGACTAGAATCAATCTAAACAGGCAACAACAGAACCTCGCCGACGGCAGATATGAGATTTTCTGCATAATTGAACATATGTTTCTAGAACTTATTTATTCATGTCCAGTGGTGCCATCTGTCGAAAT